>LGRX02001156.1:0-11810 GCA_001247695.2 Cymbomonas tetramitiformis | reverse complement strand
GGGCATACAGAGCAACCTAGGGGGCATGCGTTCACTGGGGCATGGGGAGTACGGACCCTGGGGGCATGGGGGATACGGTCGCTGGGGCATGGGGAATACGGTCACTGGGGTATGGGGGATACGACCACTGGGGCATGGGGGATACGGTCACCGGGGCATGGGGGATACGGTCATCGGGGCAATGCGGCATGGAGGGTACGGTCACCGCAAGGTGGACACCGGGCATGGGCACATTGGTCACTTGGGCATGGGGGATACGATCACCGGGGCTTGGGGAATACGGTCACTCGGGAACGGGGCATGTAGGGTACGGTCACTCGGGCATGCGGACACTGGGGCATGGGGCATACGGTCACTGGGGCATGGGGGATACGGTCACTGGGGCTTGGGGAATACTCACACCTCGGCCGACGGCTCGCCTGTTTCTGGATCAAAGACCATGGCTCCTTCAGCAATGCGAACAGTGCGCCACGCTGTCTGCACGTCCTTCGGTTTGACGTTCTGGTTGTTCCTGTACTGGAAACGAAGAAAATCACGAAGAATAGGACTAATCTCTGGCCGAAAGAACCCAATACGGGTGCCGTCTGTGGTCCTGAGATCGTGAACAGAACATTTGGGAGGGCAGGTGCTGATACAGTGGTTCGCGTGTTCCATGTTGACGTAGGTTATTGGAACAACCGGATACTCGGCACCCAAAGAGGAGGCAACTGGCACGCCGATCCGAAAGGAGGCAGAGCAGCCACAAAACCGCGCAGATCTGTTGTGTTTGAGCTTTGTGGCGGGACGTGGAACAACGCCTTCTGGAGGGGGAGCGCATGCAGCTTTCGCAGCTTGGCGTTTCCGCCATTCGGACTGGAACCCGCAACGACATGCGTAATGATGTTTGTAGGGCCAACCATCATGCGCTGGACGAGGTTTAGCTAAACTGCGGTCCGTTTTGGGAGGTTTCGTATATGGTTTTGTCTTGGCGCTGGCGTCGTTTCTAACGCGCACAATGTGAAACTGGTTCGGATTAGGATCACTGGAAGGTGATCCGTAGTTTCCTTCGCCCCGGACAAAATCCTGTACGCGAGACACTGGAAGGTACGTTGTTGGGAGCAGTTTTGGTTTAGCTGATCGCGGTATGCTTTCCCAGGACCAGTGAAGATCGTGGCGAGAAAGCGACCCCCAAGGGATCCGGTATTCTAGAGAGCCAGCGGTGCCAATAGTGAACATGGTATCGGCAAGGAGGTTGGTTGCGTCGGGCTGTAGGTTGGGGCATGTAGGTTTAGAACCCGCTGGTTCTGTGCTAACCTCCGCGGTGTTGGCATGCGCTGCAACCAGATGCGACGCAAAGCCGAACATCGCGCGTGAACGCCCGCTAAGGGTTAGGCGTGAAAAGAAAGACATGCCTTAGGAGTAGGAAAGCAGAAGACAACGGACCGGTAGAGGCTAGACACTGGTCGCTGACCTATTGGGTAACGAAACGCCCCACGCGGACGTCGTACCAAGCTGGAATGGTCCACTTAGGTACACCGTGTTGGTTGTAGAAGACCCAAAAGAATCCGCAATCTCTATTTGGTGGCAGCCAGCGCCGAAGCTGCAGTCTGAACGCGAGTGGAAGATGAATAGAACCGTCGTCTACATCTAATGAGTAGAACTCTAAGCGCCAGTGGCGAATGCGCGGAACCGCATAATTTCTGGTTTGTCGTATAGTAAAAGGATTGTGAGGACGAGCAGCTTCAGCTTCAGGATTGGGGGGACGCAGTGGTATCGCCATGTAATACAAACAAAATGAATGCAGGGCGGCTGTTTTTTGGAAGCATTTAAGTGCTGTGAAGTGAAGATTTCGCGGGAAGAATGGAATCTAGGGAGCGGTCGTTTAGATTTCGCCAGAAATCGCCGGCGACACGAGCGTGGCAACGCTTGTGTCACGCCTTCATGAGGTCAGGTCGCGATTTCAGGTCACCATGACGCGATCGGGCCATGACATCCTTCCCACCTGGTGTCCGATAGGCTTTATCGCTTTTTGTCGGTATCCATCTTCTTGACGACATTGAGGCATGGCAAACACAATGTGGTCATCTCGACGCCTATCGCATTCTCATTAGCTTTGACATACACCAAGTCCGGCTGAAGATAAAACACACGCCCTTCGTGGCGTGACTGGTACCGAGAGTAACATGAACGATACGCTCCAAACGCCAAGTAAGCGTCACGCTCAACCCGTGTAAGCTCGACGCAGGAGTCATGCAACTCGCTCAAAGGGATATCTTGGCGGTATTCACGATCGACATCACGGATGCCACACGATGCACACGAAGCCAAAGTCCGCTTATTAGACGTACTGTCCACATACGCACTCACACATCGCTGCAAAATATCGTCCGTCACCACCGCGGCGTCAATCTCTTTCACATAACTTTCCCGTACATCCGGATCGGAAATGTCTTCATGTCGGCGGTATCGTGCGATGCCAGTGCTCTCCCATAAGGCGGCGACCGCGATGTTTGGCCATTGCTCGAATCCCGCCAAGTCTTGCGGGGTTGGGAAGGCTGAAGATTTTGGGAGGGTTTCGTTTACGCGCATTCGCCGTTCTAACTCGTCTCGCCTTTCATCTTGACGTATCTGCTGCGCTCCTGCGGCCTCGCCTTCCTTCACCCCGGTGAGATGAAATGATGCGGTGAGATGAAATAATGCGGTGACATGTAATAATGCGGTGAGATGTAATAATGCGGTGAGATGTGATCATGCGGTGAGATGGAATAATGCGGTGTTATGTGATCATGCGGTGAGATGTAATAATGCCGTGAGATGTGATCATGCGGCGAGGTGAGATAATGCGGCGAGATGTGATCATCGGGTTGGGAGCGTCGGTCTCGTTCACCTTGAGCTCGGCTTTCCTGCACCCCGGGTTGGGAGCGTCGGGCTCGTTGGCCTTGAGCCTCGGCTTCCTTCGCCCCGGGTTGGGAGCGTCGGGCTCGTTTGCCTTGAGTCTCGCATTCCGTCACCCCGGGTTGGGAGCGTCGGGCTCGGTGGCGACGAGCGTTGGAGCTCCGCCGCAAGGTTCTCGGGGTATAAATCGATGGTGAGGATGAAGTAAGGGAGCTACGACGCTTTCCAGCCAGCCCTCGGCCTTTCATACGCAAGTGTCGCTCAGTCGACAACTGTTCACCGTGCCTCAAGATGCGCTCGGAGATGGTGGATCTGGCGGGGGCGATGTGAACGAAGGTATAGCTGAGAGGTTCGTCTTTAGAAATAAATGTGGCGTTGAGCAGCACGTAGACCCCGCAATCGATGTTGTTATGTTGCTGAGGGGCGTCAACAGCGGTCTGCCTACACCAAGTGACACCCGAGAGGCGTGCAGAATTGTGTGCGGCGAATTCCTCACGCATAAATGTTTCTAGATTGATGAAGCAAATATCCTCGGGATCGTGCACGTTGCACATGGAATCGTACTTGGTGATGCAGCTCCGTGGAACGTCAACCACGAATAATGACCAATGCCCCGGGTCCCCAGGATGGTGGATAGGCACCATGAAGATATCGCAACACGTTATGTCATACCCCAATGCGCGCTCGGTATTCCAACTGCGCACATTGCGGCTGTACACGGGGGCGGCTTGTGGGTCTATGGCCATGGGCTCCTGAGAACCAGGTGGTGTAATGTCCACGAACGTGTCTCCCACTAGTTGCACCGCGTGCGTCCGATGGTCGGGGTTGAATACTTCCGTTAACTTCGTATAAAACCTAGCCGAGAAATAGTGGATACGTGGGGCCGGGCCAGATGATTGTCGTTGCTTCTCGGCGTGACGTAGGTACGCTAGATACAAATCCACAATTTCGTCATTTAGCATTCGCCCGGGGAGTAAACGGTCCATCGGGCTTGGTGCATGCGCAGGCGACGAGATGCAAGGAACCGTACTCGGAGATGGTATCGGCGGTGGGGTAGGCGTAGGATTGTCCGTCGTGGTTAAACGCGCAGATCGAGTGGTATCACACCCACCCCTGAAAGCTTGGAATAAAGTAAGCGGTCGTAGAGGACTTAGTGGCTCAACCCGAGCGGAAGTCTTGGACAAGGGTTCGGAACGTGGGGTGGTCGTTTGCAATCCAGACGAATTAGAAGAACGTCGAATAGGAGTCGAAAACTTTCGGCGCGAACGTGGAGTACTGAGGGTGGCAACCGAGGCGGGCGCCTGAAAGATAAAGGGCTCCGCGGCGATGGCCGGAGGGGGCGATACGCCGGCGTCGATGCGCATGGTCACGGCTTGCCGCGCGATCTGCGTGAGTGTTCCACCATCATCGGGGTGGGATATGTCGAGAGGTGGGAGACATAGCACAGGAACGGCGTCAGGTTGATCTAGCCCGGTGGTGACTGAGGCGGCCGCTTGGAGAGAGTTGGGAGTAGCGTCGACCGCCGGAGGAGGAGATATGCCGCCTTCAGTGCGCATCGCCACGGCTTGCTGCGCGAACTGCGTAAGAGTTCCGCCCGCATCGGGGTGGGATATGTCGAAAGGTGGTTGACGTAACACAACCATGGGATCGGGCGGACCAAGCCTGGGGGCGACTGAGGCGGCCGCCTGCATAAAATTGGGAGCAGCGTCGACAGCCGGAGGCGGCAAGAAACCGCCTTCGACGCGCATGGCCACGGCTTGCTGCGCGATCTGCGTAAGTGTTCCGCCATAATCGGGGTAGAAAGAGTCGGCGAGAGGAGGTTGACGCAGCACAACAGCGGGGCCGGGCTGAGCGGGCCCGGAGGCGACGGAGGCGGCTGCTTGAAAGGGGCGAAAGATACCCTCGTCGATAAGCATGGCCACGGCTTCCTGAGCAAGTTGAGTGGTGGGTAGTGGATCGTCGACCTCATGGGCGGAAGGCGGTGCTTGGACAGGGGCATGGTCAGGTCGAAGTATCGGTGCCTCGCGCACACCCGTAGTCGCCACGGCCGCATCGGCGGAGGGAGGAACGGTGGCGGCCGTAGGTAACATACCGTTGTCGAGGAGCATGGCGAAGGCCCGCTGAGCAAGTTGGGTTAAAGGTAGTGGATCGTCGACCTCATGGGCGGAAGGCGGTGCTTGGACAGGGGCATGGTCAGGTCGAAGTATCGGTGCCTCGCGCACACCCGTAGTCGCCACGGCCGCATCGGCGGAGGGAGGAACGGTGACGGCCGTAGGTAACATACCGTTGTCGAGGAGCATGGCGAAGGCCCGCTGAGCAAGTTGGGTTAAAGGTAGTGGATCGTCGACCTCAGGGGCGGAAGGCGGTGCTTGGACAGGGGCATGGTCAGCTCGGAGTATCGGTGCCTCGCGCACACCCGTAGTCGCCACGGCCGCATCGGCGGAGGGAGGAATGATGGCGGACATATCATGGTCGATGTCCATAGCCACAGCCTGTTGACGAGTTCTTTGTGGGGAACGGGCGCGTCCCATCAACCGTGCACGTTGTCGTTCACGGGACGCGACAATACGGCTTGTACGAGTCCGTTGCAAGTGCTCGCGCCTCCACGACGCGTTCGGTATCCATTGCTGCCCAACACCGGCCGTCGTGGTGAGTGCCACCTGTGCGGGCGTCGTGGAGGAAGGGGTTATCGTGATGGGGACCACGTACTCCATGGGAGCGATGCTCTCGTCGAAGATCGCATCATGAGAAGTAGGATTCGCGGCGGAGTACACCATCAAACATAATAAGGCCCGTATGAGCCGTTTGTTGATCATATTGGCTAAAGTTGCAATGACGCTCCGGATTCCCATCAGGCAGAGTCACCAATCTTCAATTGCCTGTATATCAAAGACACCGAATACCCAAAGTTAAGAATGTTGGACCACCGAAAATATGCGGAGCTATTGCCACGGCATGAGAAGATTTACAACATATTTTCGGGAGTCGTCAAGCACGGATGAATACATACTACCATCGAAATCGGCTATTGTGTGAAATATTCTCGCATGTTTTCGAGGATCAAGGCAGGCAGGGGGGGGGGGCTCCCCCCGTTACTACGGAATGTTTTTGCGAAACGTTATCAACATCGGAAACTTCATTAATGCACAATTTCAGTAGCAATCACGGATTCCAGACTGAGCCCAGGGGGCTCCGCCCCCACACCCCGTAAGTACACTTTTCTTTTTCCAAACTGAACACAAGGGGCCCGCCCACCCACACTCTCGTAAGTACACTTTTTTCCCCCAATCTAAGCCCCGTGGGGCTCCGCCCCCCCCCCACCCCCCCTAAGTACATTTTTTATTTTCCAGACCGAGCCCATTAACAAAACAATTGTGCATTAGAGGATACCAATCCCCCAAATATCAACCATATGATGAGATATTCCATGAACAAATGACATCCGGAATATGAAATAACGATACTCACGATATCACGGACATGAATATCAAGAAACCGGAACTCACAATATATCCGAGACATGCATCAAGCGTGCATATATCAAAATCTCAAACCGGAATGCACGGTCTTAAATAACGCAGAGCGAATTCATGTTTGCCAGGCACAACATGGTTGGCGACACACCACGAGCGTGATGTGTAGTAGCATGTCCATTTGAATACACACTTTAAAATGTTAGTACGGTTTTACATCTAGGTGTTTCGAGTGTCCCGTTATTTCGCCTAGTTATTCGTAGCTTTCCTACTTTCCTACTTTCCTAACTGTTTGCGGCGCCGTCAAGTGCCTTCTTCAAGCCGTTTGAAACATCCACCGCCAAGGACTTGAGAATCATCTGGTGTCAGGCATCGCATGTGGCAGCGAGGTCCGTGCCCTCCTAGTTTCCTAGTTTTGCGGCGCAGTCAACTGCCTTCTTCGAAACCTTTGAAACATCCACCGCCAAGGATGCGAGAATCTTCTTGTGTTCGGGAGCACATGTTGAGGCGAGGTCCGTGCCGGCTAAGAGGTATTTGACGTACTCCTTGACGCCGAATTCCCAAAACCCCCAGTGCAAAGCCGTGTTCATCGGATTGTACTGCACATCCGGGTTGTAGGAGGCCACACCACGCAAGACCAAGTTCGCGGAGAAAACCACACGAGGCGTGCGATCCGCGTTTGCCACCCCTTGGTGTACCCCACCCACAAGGGCGCCATCGCCCAGCTGCACTTGTGTCTTTCCGCCTACATTGGCAGCGAAGGCGTCGAGGTGCTCCTTGGGGAGCATGAGCGGATACTGCTCCATGAAATCCCTGTCGCTAGCCAACATGGCGGGGCTGATTCCTTGAAGCGTGGACGCGCCCAATCGTTGACACATCTCGTGCACCGACACGTGTGGGGCCGTGCTAATTCGCGTCGGAGAGGATGGGCCAAGATATGCGATAACCGCCAGGTGATGGGCGGGCGCGTCGAGGGGTCTGTTCAAAGGTTGGTCCAGATGCCATGGTTGCCACCCCGTTAGCGTCGAGAGAATGACGCGTTTCTTTTTGCGTTGTTGCTGAAGGTCCATGTTGATCAAAAACGCAGAGTTCTCAAGAGTGTAGTCACCCTTCACGTGTTGTGTTTATATGCCTTCACGTGTTCCACGAAAATGTTAAAATGCCTTCGGTCTTCCTCGTCAAGGAGGGTATCGTAGAAGGTGGTATTGACGTTCGAGTTTCCGCCTCCCGAAGAAGTGTGAAAAACTTCCAATTTCCCTCCGGTCAACGGTACGGCCCCGTCAAGTACTCCAGGCTTACTCCAATCTTCGACCTTGGCCAAGCTGTCCGTCCACATACTCGCGTGCCGCTCTCCAAGATGTTTCACGGTGTCTTCGGGGAGAGGCACGGTGAAGGGGGTGGCGAAGCCTATGGCATTTTCGCGATCGAAATCGTCCAGCTTCACGGCTTCCTCCGTTGCTTTCCGTTTTAGCTTGGGACTGTTGTTGCATCGATAGCATCGTAGCAGCTTTGCGACAGCCAACCGTTTGCATTGGCCGGGCTGATGGTCGGGTTCCTTATTCTTGCAGGTTACGAGTTGACCACGACTGTCCGCTTTACCGCATTGGCAATATTTCGATGTCGTGCTGCCGGGAGCTGCAAGGAAGCCCGCACGAAAACGGGATTAATCTAGATATCTATATATATATGTGTGTGTGTGTGCGTGTGTGATAACAATTCCCCGCACGCAACGCGGCACACGATACTAATATATATATATCTGGATACGAGCCGTAAATAATAGGGTATCTTGACCGTGCATAACTTTTGAGGCACGAGGTCTTTTCGAATGAAACTTTGCATACATAAAGGTGTGTTATAGACGAACACAACGATATATTGTTTGTTGTGATAGCATAAGTGAAACCCAAAATCTGATACCCATATCTTGTGGCTATATACGAGCCGTAAATAATAGGGTATCTTGACCGTGAATAACTTTTGAGGCACGAGGTCTTTTCGAATGAAACTTTGCATACATAAAGGTCTATTATAGACGAACACAACGATATATTGTTTGTTGTGATAGCACAAGTGAAACCCAAAATCTGATACCCATATCTTGTGGCTATATACGAGCCGTAAATAATAGGGTATCTTGACCGTGAATAACTTTTGAGGCACGAGGTCTTTTCGAATGAAACTTTGCATACATAAAGGTGTGTTATAGACGAACACAACGATATATTGTTTGTTGTGATAGCATAAGTGAAACCCAAAATCTGATACCCATATCTTGTGGCTATATACGAGCCGTGAATAATAGGGTATCTTGACCGTGAATAACTTTTGAGGCACGAGGTCTTTTCGAATGAAACTTTGCATACATAAAGGTGTGTTATAGACGAACACAACGATATATTGTTCGTTGTGATAGCACAAGTGAAACCCAAAATCTGATACCCATATCTTGTGGCTATATACGAGCCGTAAATAATAGGGTATCTTGACCGTGAATAACTTTTGAGTCACGAGGTCTTTTGGAATGAAACTTTGCATACATAAAGGGATTTTATAGACGAACACAACGATATATTGTTCGTTGTGATAGCATAAGTAAAACCCAAAATCTGATACCCATATCTTGTGGCTATATACGAGCCGTAAATAATAGGGTATCTTGACCGTGAATAACTTTTGAGGCACGAGGTCTTTTCGAATGAAACTTTGCATACATAAAGGTCTATTATAGACGAACACAACGATATATTGTTTGCTGTGATAGCATAAGTGAAACCCAAAATCTGATACCCATATCTTGTGGCTATATACGAGCCGTGAATAATAGGGTATCTTGACCGTGAATAACTTTTGAGGCACGAGGTCTTTTCGAATGAAACTTTGCATACATAAAGGTCTATTATAGACGAACACAACGATACATTGTTTGTTGTGATAGCACAAGTGAAACCCAAAATCTGATACCCATATCTTGTGGCTATATACGAGCCGTAAATAATAGGGTATCTTGACCGTGAATAACTTTTGAGGCACGAGGTCTTTTCGAATGAAACTTTGCATACATAAAGGTGTGTTATAGACGAACACAACGATATATTGTTTGTTGTGATAGCACAAGTGAAACCCAAAATCTGATACCCATATCTTGTGGCTATATACGAGCCGTAAATAATAAGAGTTATTAAGAGTATTACATGCTAGGTAATAATGCTAAAGCAAGAAGGTTACACAAAATAATATGCTAGTTGTTATTGCTAAAGCAAAAAGCTAATACACCATAAAATGCTATTCAAGATAGAAGCTAGTTCACACGGAGGGTTGGTCCATAGCATATCTTTTCAGGTTCCTATTGGTGCGGATAAGAGTGTTCATGTCAAATTGGTGAAACACAAAAACACCTCGGAACCCCATGTGGCTTTTCATTTTGTGGAGGCGGATATGGGAAGCCGCGATGTCACCCGTCAAAACTAGCAACCGACCATTTCCAACAAGAATCTTTTGAGCACCTTGAAACTTGACCTCCATTTCCAAAGCGGTATCTACCGCGGAGAAAACCCGCGGGATGCGAAAGGTGGAGTCGGATGCGGGCTCGGAGGCAACCTGAGAAGGCTCTACCGCCGCGGCCGCTTGAGCCATAAGATCCTCGAACTCGGCCGGAACAACCGCTTCCGCGGGAGGGTGTGCTTCCTCGGGGGCGGGTGTCTCTTGCGGAGACTCAAAAACAAATAAAAGAGCTCGAACGGTGTCGAGGAAAAAGGAATCCTTGCAAGTATCATCGACGAAAGGAAATTGGACGGGTACATTTCCAAGGTTGTAACAAGCGGGGAGCATGTGTGCTTGCACCGCATCAACTTGAAAGGGGATTGGCAACGTGATCGCCCGATTCACCTCTTCGCCCACCAACGCGAAGAGATTGGCGGTGACCAAGTCCGGTGGTTGGACACCTTGGGATGAGAGCCGGTTTGTGAAGATGTGGTTGGAAATCACCCCAACCCGAAACCAAGTTGAGATGGGGCTTGTGGATGCACGCCCACCCGAACACGCATGCGCCTTGCTTTTCAGATAGTGGACAAGGAAGGAGATGTCCGGCGGGCTCAACTCATGCACCACGCGACAGATGCCGGGCTCCACGCCAAGAATGGACGGCTCCAACGCCAAAGGCGTGTCCATGCTCGTTCCCCGCCTCTCGGAAAAAAAGCCGCTTGCTTGGGAACCGCTCATTCCCCCAAAGAAAAGGAGGTTGAATTCCTCATTGGACAAGGGAGTGGGGGCAAGGTCTTGCGGGCCAAAGACTTGCAATGGACGCGCGTTCAATTTGTTGTAGCGTCGCGGCTCTAAAAGATCGTTCAAGAACCGAAAAAGACGCGGTTCGGCTTTCTCGTGGACTTGGCCATTGCCCACGAAGAGTTTCACCTCACGTTCGAACGTTGTTCTTTCCAGCACCCCTTCAGGTTTTTTTGCCTCGCTTGAGTCAGGGAGAGCCAGAATCATCTGCACGCGATACGCGTAAGCGGATGCGTGCACTTTGAGCGGGTTGAAGAATGGGCTTTCCCATCGCTTGTTTTGGTCTTGGGCCCTACAAATTATTGGCCTGTCCACACGCGTGGAAATTCAGATGAACGACGCGTGGATTGCAGATGGACGCCGTATGGACGCTTTTTTTGCAAAATCCACACGTGTGAAAATGTCTAATTTGCAAAAGTGATGTTCATACGGTGTCCATACGATAAATCCACACGTCGTCCATACGTGTGCTCCCGTGTGGACGACGTATGCTAGTTTACCTGATTTTATTACGCGTGTGGACGCTCCGTACACTGCCCGACCGTATGGATAGGTGCCGTCCATACGCATGAACCGTTGGAAATTGCTGTCCACACGTGCGGACAGCGAGGAATGCCGCTTCTACCCCTCCTCAGCCATATGGACACCATGGGGACGTGTCCCTGGACGGTACCGACGCGTACGGACGACGTGTGGACGGGCGTATGGACAGTGTGAGGCCCGTGCCGTGCCAGTCTTTTGCGCTTGTCCGCACGTGTGGACAGCCATTGCACCCGGGCCTGGGTGTACCCGAGCACTGCTTGCCCCTTCCTCAGCCATATGGACACCATGTGGACGTGTCCCTGGACGAACCCATGCGTACGGACGACGTGTGGACGGGCGTATGGACAGTGTGAGGCCCGTGCCGTGCCACTCTTTTGTGCTTGTCCGCACTTGTGGACAGCCATTGCACCCGGGCCTGGGTGTACCCGAGCATTTCCTGCCCCTTCATCAGCCACATGGGCACCATGGGGACGTGTCCCTGGACCGTACGGACGCGTACGGACGACGTGTGGACGGACGTATGGACAGTGTGAGACCCGTGCTGCGCCACTCGTTTGCGCTTGTCCGCACGTGTGGACAGCCATTGCACCCGGGCCTGGGTGTGCCCGAGCATTTCCTGCCCCTTCATCAGCCATG
>LGRX02001155.1:0-21578 GCA_001247695.2 Cymbomonas tetramitiformis | reverse complement strand
TTGCGCGCTGCACTCGTAGTGCTCTCTGCGCTTAAGGACGCCCTCTCTGCCAAGACTGGACACGCTGCTGGTCGAGACGTCGAAGGAAACACCTCAGGTCGAAGTTTAAAAGGTGGGGGTTCTGAAGCTGGGCCAGTTTTTGAAGTTCCACCCCCTTCCTCCCCACTGTCGTCCAGAGGGTGTGAAACCGCGGGCAGCGTTACATCCTGCATCCGCTGCCGCAAGGCTCGCATACGCTCCACCGGAGCCTTTCTCGGTACCCGCGGTCGAGGAGCTTTACGCCAGGGGGTGTTGAGTGGGTTGAAGGTCCACTGGGTCTCCTCTTCCTGACCATCATCCTCATCCAGTGCTGCCAGTACTGGTGTCTCAGGGTTAGGGTTAGGGTTAGGGTTAGGGTCATCCCCAAGGTCTGGGGGTTCAACGCGGGGCGTTTCGCCACGCTCGCGTCGTGGAGCTGGACAGCGGTTACCAGTTCCAAGGGAGCGATCCACACTGAACATAACGGGAGGCTTGCAGCGCTCAGGCGACGAAGTGGGTGATCTTCGTGGCGACCGCTGATGGCGCCGGGACACCAAGTGATGATCTCGCCGGCCTTGCTCAGTGGAAAGGTTCGCTGTATAAACAGCGGTTCTGGTTAACGAGGGTTCATCCCGTAGGGTTCTAGTTCTGTCGAGATGGCGTTGTCGCCTCTGATCGACAGACCAGGTGAATCCATACCCTCGAGCAGCCAGAGGGTTGTGGGGTGGTTGAGGATCCTTCTGAACATTCCCTCGGTTGTGGGCGAAAGCTGTACTTCTTGCCCAGGGGTGGTTACCCATACCGCCCTGTCGCCGGCGTGCCGCCGGCGGGAGGACATTCAGTCCTCCTCCTCCGCAGATTGCTGACCCGAGGAGGACGCTGCGGCCGATTCCTCGTTCTGAAAATACTCCAGCGCTTCAGCTTCATCTTCCAAATCCTCCCATTCTGTTTCCAGCGCTGCGATATGAGATTCATTCGCAGCGCGGCGGCGTGCCAAAGCGTGGGGCGTCAGCAATCCAGGCTCGTTTCTTGGCCTCGTCGGGACAGTTAGCCCATAAATGGGAGTCAGAGTTGCAGACGTAGCATCGGCGTGGCGGCCTGGTCAATCCCGCAGGACTGGGAGGCACAGCGTGTTGCACTCTAAGGTCTGCGGGGTCGAGGTCAGTAGCGCCTTCCTGCCCAGCGTCCTGCACGGCGTTAAGTCTTGAGGACGAGCGACCATTCCTCCAGGCAGGACTTCGGTTCGCAGGTGCAGAGGTGGGAGAGGTTCGCGCTGCAGTCAGAGCTTCACTGCGCTCCAGTTTGGTGGCCACTGTGATGATATGCTGCAGCGCGGTGCGGTGGATCCGGGATGATTGCTCTCCCATCCCGCTGGACTTTGCAGATCCAACCGATCCTCAATAAGGCGATCCATCACAGCTTGCTTCAGTCGCAGTCCAGACCAGAACTGATATAACAGCTGCTGCTGACTGATGGCGTGGCAGTTGGGCATGGCGTCGGCCAATAACTGCACTACCTCGTGCCAGGATACCAAACGAGTGGCGAACAAGCGCGCATGCAGTCTCTTCTCCTCGCTGCGCCATGCGCATCACGGTCCCCGCCAGTCCTACCAGCGCGATGTCATCCAGCACGCTCCTGGCTACGTCGCCCAGGAAAGGCGCCAAAGTGGCGTAACGCCGGTTCCAGGCCTTCGAGTTCGACATACCACCTTGCCTGAGAAAAGTCAGGGATCGCGGCTGTAGTTTGCGTTGCGCCACTTCCTTCAAGATCTCCGGCATGGTGATCATTGTCAGGTCTAGGCGATAAGAACTCATGCGGCCCAGGGCGAAGGTGACTACGCCCATTGACAGAAAATTGACCAGCGCTTCAGAAAAAGGTGGAAGCGCGGCAATGTCGGCGTCAGTGGTGATTAGTTCAGCGGAGGAGGGGTACATAGGAATGTCTCTGATCAGCTTGAGCACATCAGCCACTGTCTTGGATTCTCGGTAGACATCGCCTGGGGAAGCCGCTCCCATAAGGTCGTGGTGCCCTGGAAATTGAGAAAGGCGCTGGTCCACCGGCAGGAGTCCCGGAGCCGCTGGCAAGGAATTTCCAGGCGATCTGTACTCTTCCGCGCTGGGAACACCAGAGGGAAACCGGTTGACGCCCAGTCTTGCCGGTACAGTGGCGGGAGTTGGTTGGTTGCCGGCAGCCATTCCCCGAAACAGGTACGCCTCGGAGGCTGAAAATGCTGCCCAAATTTGGAGTCCAAGGGGGTCAAATTCGGTCAGCTCGGACTCCAAGGCATTGTCCGCGATGGTCACCCATGAGTACAATGGCAGGCGCCTCTGCTGAGTTCCAGTACGGCTTTCAGCGCAACGCCGCGCTTCATCCACTTGCGTTTTCTCCACTTGCAAAGTGAAAGCTTCACTGTCCTCAATCTCAGTCAGGCGCACAGGAGTATGCACTGACCCATGCTGCGCCAGGTCTTGGATGTCCACTCCGATGTGCCGCATAGTCATCCAAATCCGATTTGTGTCGGTTATGAAGTGACTGGCGCTTCCGGGCATGGTTGGCAGTCGGTAAGAATATTGGGCCTCCGCGCCATGGCTGAAAGTCACTGAGGAAGAAGAGGACAGGTGATTTCTCAACCAGAAGGAGGCTCCTTCTAAAGTCCAGAGTAGCACATCTAGACGCCTGTGTCGTGAGTCACCATTGTCTGAAGGCGGGGGCGAGTTTCCTGGTGACGGATGATCAGGATCGGCTGAGTCAGAAGGCGATGAGCCGGTAGCCGGTGGATCAGCCGGTGCCGGTGGATCTGGCTGAAATGGTGCCGGCGCCGGTTGAGCCGGTGCTGGAACCGGTTGAGCCGGTGCTGGTACCAGCCAGGGACCTGATCCAGCTGCTGGCGCCGGTGCACCTGGTAAACCGCTCGCCCATCCTAAGGTGTGCTGGTATGGCGTCATAGGTGGAGCGCCCATCGCTGGTAGACCCGAAATCAGATGAGGATAGCGTTGGAGCACTTGCTGATGTAGATTCTGCATGTACTCTGATACTTCCAACATCATCTGATTCTGCATTAGGGTTTGATGCTGATGGTTCAGTGCTGGGATCGAGGCATCTGCGGGCGTTCTGGCTGAGGCGGGGTCAGAGAAGAGTACTCTGCGCTGTTCTGCCAGGCGCTGCTGGTGCTGTTCCCATCGCTGATGGCGTCTCTCCCGGCGAGAAAGCTGGTTCACGGAGTCTTGGCTCAGAGATAAGTTTCTGACTGGGATTCGACTGAGGACATCTGCTTGGGAAGGGGGTTCGATGACTGGGAGAGGAGGCGGCTGGTAGGCGGCGAGTCCAATGGCACGCCTGCACGCGAGGTCGGCATAATAACTAACTGAACTGACTGTACTGACTGGCTGCTCCGTAGTTGTTGAGGTCAGCGAGGTAGCCAGAGGTCTGGACTCGCGGTTCAACAGGGACTCGAGCATATCCGTATCCGTAGCTGCCTCCGTAGCGGCCTCCGTAGTCGCCTGAGTCAGTGAAGGAGTCAGTGAGGTTGCCTCGCTGTCCATCTCGGACTCAAAAGATCACCTTATGCTCCGTAGCGATATCCGTAATCGGTGATGTCAGCGAGTCACCGGTCACCTTCTGCGTAAGCGTTGAGGTCAGCGAGTCACCGATCACCTTCTCCGTAAGCGGCGATGTCAGCGAGTGCCCAGAACATGCTATGCTTATGTGGCGTGGGCCACCTGTCAAGCCGGAGCCACCTGTCCTCCCCGCTGCCCCCACCTCCCCGTTGCTTGTTGAGGAGGGAGTTGGATGCATTGAGTGTGCCATGAGTTCGCCAGCCATGCTTTGGTGCGTGTCCTCTGACCTCCCCGCTGCCCCCACACCCCCTTGGTTAGGGCGCGGAGTCCAGGCGAGAGTCGCACCCTGCTGCTGGCGCGTTCGCCAGTTGGCCACATCGGAGCGGGAGGGGAATTGGCGGAGTCCCTGTTTCTGCTCATTCGCTTCGTTCTGCATGTCCTGCTCAGATGTTGGAAGTTTAACTTCTGCCATTTCTCGCACTGCTATCGGGTCGCGAGATGGTAGGCCAGCAGGTAGATGTTGTCCAGCAGAAGCTGCTCCAGCAGGCTCACCCAGAGGCGCGTTCTCGCTGAAGGGCGTGGGCAGCCGGCCGTGCGGGGAGGTCATAACCGTAGCTCCAGACCAAGTGTGTGGAGTCCTGTAAGATGGCAAAGGGCTTCGCTGTCTTGGAGCTGGATGACTCAGGTCGCGCGTCCGCGGTGGGCTCCTGCGGCGCGGCGGTGGCGGGGTCCGGTCTCGAGCCCGAGGCGGACTTCGCTGGCGCGGAGGTGGAGGGCTCATATCGCGGCTTCCAGGCAGTCGCAGAATGCCAGGGGAAGGGGTGGTCATCAGGTTGACATACCGCTGGGGAGTCGCCCTCATGTTCCGCCCTGCACCAGGGGTGTCAACAGTCAGCACCCGTGGTGACGCCGCTCTTGCATGACGCAGGGGCGGATTAGGGCGCTGCTTAGGTACCGTTACAGCCTCCTCCATGGGAGGTGTCACACAAGCTGTTCCAGTAGCCAGAACCAGAGGAGTCGTGCTGTGGAACTCAGGGGCCGCAGCTGACAAAGTCGACTTCTTTTTGGGTATCTGGAAGCTCGGCTCACCTGCTGCTGTCGCAGCCTGCGGCGGCTGACCCGGAGAGGGCGCCTTGTAGGTGCCCTTCGCCCCCTTGCCAGTGGCTCCAGTGGCCGCAGCGCCTCTCGTGCTGCGCTGACTGGCCTGTCGTCCTCTCGTACGCCTGGGTGTAGACGTAGGCGACGTTGGAGGTGAGCGCCCCGTGTTAGCGTTCTGCATCATGGTGAATTGAGCGCTGAAAAGTGGAAATGTGACCGTTGAGGAAGTCAAATCTGTCCAATTTGGGCAAATTCCCCAGAAAACTCAGAAAAACATTTAATTGTCGCAGTGAAAATATGCTTTCCAGTGTGCAATGCTGTTTCTGGTGGTCAAATTTCAAAAATTGAGTGACAATCGGCAAATTGGGTAAATTCCTGCCGGCCATCCCGAAGCAATCCGGACTAATTGGCTTGTTCTCAGTAGTGGAGACTATTTTTAACCTTCAAAGAATATTAAAAAATGGAAAACTATTCTTCTGGGCTTCAATTTCCTCCTATGTAGTCTGATGAGCTCAAATTTGTCTAATTTTGCCTCTGCCGTGCCGGTTGGCCATCCCAATTTAAAATGTCGAGATCTGTGAGGACCCAGGTGTCGGGGCTAGGTTCCAAACGAAAAAAACCCATCAAGAAGTGTCAGGAATTTTTTGTCCACGTTAAAACTGCCTCCGAGGTCCTCTTTTTTCAATCTGGCTAATTGTCCACTTTTCACTCTCGGCTCGGGGCAATCTGGTTGTTAATCCCGGTAAATTTGACTTGCTGGCGGCTTCAGCTCCCACTTTCTGACCAGTTTGCAGCATAACAGTGTTGGTAAAGCGACTGTATTCATGCAGGGTGAAAGGCAGGGAGCAAAAGGCGCAGAGCAATACCACTTCCAAGTGAAGCCTTCGTGAGCACTTGACTGTATCCGAACAAGAGCTCAAGGGTCAGTCAGAGGTAAAATCTGCTTCCAATCTTGGGGCACAGGTCCGTTCTCGGCAATTTTGCAGTGTACAAAATTGCAATGTTCTAGATAAACAGTTGAACAAGGCTGCAATTTAAGCAATTGCAATATCTTTATGGCAGGAAAGATTGACCAGTATTTTAACAGGTTGAGCAACAGCTCCTCCAAATAATCACTTCAAGCTAGAACAGCCTCCACTGGCTGGGCAAGAATTCGTGTCTTATACTTTCGAGGCGCGCAGTTCATATACCTAATCGATCTGTCCTATGTCGGCTGGCATATCATCATCTGCCACCTATATATACAAATCCTAATCAGAGAATCTGCATTTGGACAATCCTAATCAAGACAGTTGATTTCATTGTCCCTTGCTGGTCTTTGCCTTCTTCCTACGAGGAGCCACGTCCTGCACTTCTTCATCATCGCTATCACTGCCTCGGGTATATTCCAAATAAGCTATGTGCTCAGCTGTCCAACAGGCAGGATATTTCCTGGGTTGCCTCTTCGTCACTTCGGACACCCCAGCATTATTTTCACTCATTGAAGTCAATCCAGTATCTGGCCCAGATGGTTCCTTCGGTTGTACTTGAACAGTCTCCACCACAGAGGCTGGAGCATCCTCAGATATGGCCTCAGACTTCTGCTCGGTGATAGGCTGATCCTCTGGCTGAACGGGTGAGGTCGGGGAGGTGCCCTTTGGCACCCAGATAAGTTCACCCTTATCATCCATGATCAACTGCAGTCCCAGTCTCTTCAACTTTCGAGCTTCAGCTTGTTCTTCAGCATCGTCAGCTACCAAGTCATCGAACTCGCTGACGTCATCCTCGGTGTCATCATATTCAGGCGAGGCAGGCTCCCATTTCGGACTGGCAGTATCCATGTCATGCTTACTGTCCGTGACACCCGCGTCATCATTGTCATCCGAATATGGTAGCTTCTCCTTACTCCAGGTCACAGCACCCGCACCCGAATCGTCACTGTTCGTAGGCGTCGATTGTACAGACTTACGCCCCTTGTATGGAATTCCGCGATACTCATACTCGTCAGTCACACTCGTCTGATTCCAGTACGCAACGCTGAGCGGTAATGAAAATGGCGCTACCGGCTCCTTCGGTCGAGTGGCGTCTTCCAGAAACCGGCCACCGCCCCTATTACGCTCCCAGCGGCGTAGCGCTCCAGAAGGGTGGACGATAATATGCTGCCAGCTATAATCGAGCCCAGGCTTTCGCTCCCCATAGTACGCAGTCAATGGCTCGGGAGTCCCCTTCCGAGCCCATTGCCATTTCACTGCCCCACTACGCATAAATACAATATGCCAATCGAATGGCTTGACATGGCCAGTGTTCCCTGGCACAGCAGCTCCCCGATCCGCTCGACGGAAGAGCACCCTCGACGACATGGAGGTCAAGTCCCTGTACATCAAGTCCCTCGACCCGGTTTTCTATGCCCCGGTTGTCAACCGACTTTTGCTGCACGACCAACGTGCGGCGGAGTCCCTTGCCACCATCCAGCAATGGACCCGTGAGTGCTACGCACAAAACGAGACGGACTCACACGCCCCGCCTGCTGCGCGCACGTTCTCCGCCCTCACCCTGACTGGACAGAGCGACGACGAGGACTTCAAGACCATCTTCAGCGAGCTCCGCGACCAGCTCTTCGACATGAAGAAGGAGATCAAGGCCCTTCGCAACCGTGTCGACGACACCAAGGGCTTCACGACCCGCAACGACAAGAAGAACGCCATCGAACGAGGTGGACATGGTGTCGGAGTCCGCTTCGCAGCGAAGCCTCTTCCCGAGCACGGCAACTTCCCGCAGACCTTCCGTGGGAAGCCTTCGGGGAAGGTGGCTTTCCACAAACCCACCGGTACGTTCGTCCCTTTGTGCGGGAACCCGACATGCTCCGCTACGGCGGAGAAGCATTGGCATCGGGACTGCCCGAACGGCGGGCCACGCGGACATGTTGGCGCACACGGCTTCAGCGTTGTGGACAACGAGAATGACGTCTTCGCCACGCTGTTCCAGAACGCCATGGACAACAACGACGCCGCTCGTTTCGACGCCGTCTGCTACATTGTAGACGGCAAACCGGAGCTCTACGACACGCCGTCTCCGCCTTCTCCTTCGCTGTCGCCGAGGAGCAGGTGCCCGACACCATCGACGAGTATCTGGAGTGCCGCCAACCCGCTGACACCCGCT
Source organism: Cymbomonas tetramitiformis (assembly GCA_001247695.2). NCBI lineage: Eukaryota > Viridiplantae > Chlorophyta > Pyramimonadophyceae > Pyramimonadales > Pyramimonadaceae > Cymbomonas > Cymbomonas tetramitiformis. The sequence continues at coordinate 13,767 of LGRX02001155.1, read as the reverse complement.
TCGGGGTTTGCGCGGTTGGTGGTGCTGTGAACATCAACAACTTCAAGGTCCATGACAAGGTCCATGCCGGCACTCTGGTCGTACCACCGCCGCCAGCACCGCCCTCCGCTCCGCAGTCGGTGGTGTCCGACGAGGAGATGTACCCCGTCAGCGCGTTGCACGCGCACGGGCCGCACATGTCCTTCATGGACACGTTCGCGGTCAACTTAGACCTCACGGGACCGGCGGAGCCGACCCTTGCGATGCACAGCATGGGGACCGTTGCGCCCGTGGACTCGGTTTCATTGGCAGCAGACGACTCCGAGGATGACGACGAGGGTCTTCCGCCACCACGGCGGGCCTTGGGGTGCGGCAGACCGCCGATGGGTTTTGGGTTCTCCGCCCTCACATCTCTCGCAGTCTGCTTGCTGTTCGTTGTTTGTGCAACTGCCATGCCTTCCCAAGGTCGCTCCGCGCAAGCATCATCAACAACCCCGGAGCATACCGGCGACGAGGTCGGTGGTGCTGGTGTGCTGACGCCCACAGCCGTCCCACCGGCGCTCTATTGGCGGCCGGAGGGGTGGTACCCCAACGACCATGGGGGTTATCTCGGCACCCTTTGGACGTGGTGCCCGGGTCCCTCGCAACCACCCGAAGCGGCTCCGATCGTTACCGTGCCGCCCTCGCCGGGTGGTGCTCCACCGTCGCCGATCTATGTACCACCCTGCTGGAAGTGACGCCCCGACTGTCATTCCTATAGTTAGGGTGTATGACTGTCACCGGTCCCGGAACCCTAGACCCCGAACATACTGTATAACGGGAAGACTGAGTATTCTCACCGGTGATCTATTAATCTGATTATCTGTCTCACCGAATATACAGTCCAGCTAATATATTCGGCAGGTTTGGTCCCATGCACTCTTAACGTTTTACACTGCGACTTTAGCCATGATTGGCTAAACACCGACGCTTGAGATGGGGTGAGGGACCCGCGTTAGAGGGGTTTTCGGTATGGGCGGTATGGCCCAGTTACGGACGCGCGGTTGATTGGACTATTGGGGCGCGCGTTATGGCAGCTTAATTTTCCGTGCAGTATCGTTGGGCTGGATTTTGCTATTTCTGGTCACTAGTATACCGTCCGGCATCGATCGCGTCCTTTCGTCCCACACGACCGCGTATTATTTGCTGTTTCCCCGGATTATCCTCGACGACCCGCCACAACTCGCAAGCCGTCGCCCACACCGTTAGCCTCACCTAGCATTATTCACCTCACCCTGTCTCTATAATCATTTCATCATGGGTACTTCTACGAGATCACACACTGCGGCCGCACGCCGCTCACTAGTTACCATTTTCGATGATGCCACAACCAGACATGCGACCACGCCAACCACTTCTACGGTTGCGACTGCACCGGCTGCCCAATCAGCGGGGGCGATGTTCCTCGACGAGGTCAGACGTCTGGCGAAGGAGTCCTTCGACGAACGGGCCGCCAAGCTCGTCATCAAGAAGGTGTACGACGACAAACATGGGCGTTTTAACGGTACGGAGTCGCACGTCGGCTCCGTCTTCGCCCGTCTGGTCCTGGCGCTACGGGAGATTTTCATCACTGAGGAGGACGCGTTTTCTTCCCTGTTCGACCTGGAGGATGCCACCCTGCCCGTCCGCGCTGAGGCGAACAAGCTGTTGTTTTCGACACTGGAGTACATCATCGCTCCGGTGTCGCCCGCGGCAGACTGGATGGAGTCTGCGGCGGAGGCACACCCGTTTGATGGGAAACAGGTGTTCGTTGCTGGAGATCGCCAGGATGCTTCTGGAATCCGGCGGACCCTTTCAGGGCACCGCAGACCTTCTGGCCATCAAGGTCACCCAGTTCGACCCGTCGCGGACTATCGCCGCCTTCAACGCCGCTCTCCGGTCCGCTCGACGGAGGAAGAGCACCCTCGACGACATGGAGGTCAAGTCCCTGTACATCAAGTCCCTCGACCCGGTCTTCTATGCCCCGGTTGTCAACCGGCTTTTGCTGCACGACCAACGTGCGGCGGAGTCCCTTGCCACCATCCAGCAATGGACCCGTGAGTGTTACGCACAAAACGAGACGGACTCACACGCCCCGCCTGCTGCGCGCACGTTCTCCGCCCTCACCCTGACTGGACAGAGCGACGACGAGGACTTCAAGACCATCTTCAGCGAGCTCCGCGACCAGCTCTTCGACATGAAGAAGGAGATCAAGGCCCTTCACAACCGTGTCGACGACACCAAGGGCTTCACGACCTGCAACGACAAGAAGAACGCCATCGAACGAGGTGGACATGGTGACGGAGTCCGCTTCGCAGCGAAGCCTCTTCCCGAGCACGGCAACTTCCCGCAGACCTTCCGTGGGAAGCCTTCGGGGAAGGTGGCTTTCCACAAACCCACCGGTACGTTCGTTCCTTTGTGCGGGAACCCGACATGCTCCGCTACGGCGGAGAAGCATTGGCATCGGGACTGCCCGAACGGCGGGCCACGCGGACATGTTGGCGCACACGGCTTCAGCGTTGTGGACAACGAGAATGACGTCTTCGCCACGCTGTTCCAGAACGCCATGGACAACAACGACGCCGCTCGTTTCGACGCCGTCTGCTACATTGTAGACGGCAAACCGGAGCTCTACGACACGCCGTCTCCGCCTTCTCCTTCGCTGTCGCCGAGGAGCAGGTGCCCGACACCATCGACGAGTATCTGGAGTGCCGCCAACCCGCTGACACCCGCTTCGGGGTTTGCGCGGTTGGTGGTGCTGTGAACATCAACAACTTCAAGGTCCATGACAAGGTCCATGCCGGCACTCTGGTCGTACCACCGCCGCCAGCACCGCCCTCCGCTCCGCAGTCGGTGGTGTCCGACGAGGAGATGTACCCCGTCAGCGCGTTGCACGCGCACGGGCCGCACATGTCCTTCATGGACACGTTCGCGGTCAACTTAGACCTCACGGGACCGGCGGAGCCGACCCTTGCGATGCACAGCATGGGGACCGTTGCGCCCGTGGACTCGGTTTCATTGGCAGCAGACGACTCCGAGGATGACGACGAGGGTCTTCCGCCACCACGGCGGGCCTTGGGGTGCGGCAGACCGCCGATGGGTTTTGGGTTCTCCGCCCTCACATCTCTCGCAGTCTGCTTGCTGTTCGTTGTTTGTGCAACTGCCATGCCTTCCCAAGGTCGCTCCGCGCAAGCATCATCAACAACCCCGGAGCATACCGGCGACGAGGTCGGTGGTGCTGGTGTGCTGACGCCCACAGCCGTCCCACCGGCGCTCTATTGGCGGCCGGAGGGGTGGTACCCCAACGACCATGGGGGTTATCTCGGCACCCTTTGGACGTGGTGCCCGGGTCCCTCGCAACCACCCGAAGCGGCTCCGATCGTTACCGTGCCGCCCTCGCCGGGTGGTGCTCCACCGTCGCCGATCTATGTACCACCCTGCTGGAAGTGACGCCCCGACTGTCATTCCTATAGTTAGGGTGTATGACTGTCACCGGTCCCGGAACCCTAGACCCCGAACATACTGTATAACGGGAAGACTGAGTATTCTCACCGGTGATCTATTAATCTGATTATCTGTCTCACCGAATATACAGTCCAGCTAATATATTCGGCAGGTTTGGTCCCATGCACTCTTAACGTTTTACACTGCGACTTTAGCCATGATTGGCTAAACACCGACGCTTGAGATGGGGTGAGGGACCCGCGTTAGAGGGGTTTTCGGTATGGGCGGTATGGCCCAGTTACGGACGCGCGGTTGATTGGACTATTGGGGCGCGCGTTATGGCAGCTTAATTTTCCGTGCAGTATCGTTGGGCTGGATTTTGCTATTTCTGGTCACTAGTATACCGTCCGGCATCGATCGCGTCCTTTCGTCCCACACGACCGCGTATTATTTGCTGTTTCCCCGGATTATCCTCGACGACCCGCCACAACTCGCAAGCCGTCGCCCACACCGTTAGCCTCACCTAGCATTATTCACCTCACCCTGTCTCTATAATCATTTCATCATGGGTACTTCTACGAGATCACACACTGCGGCCGCACGCCGCTCACTAGTTACCATTTTCGATGATGCCACAACCAGACATGCGACCACGCCAACCACTTCTACGGTTGCGACTGCACCGGCTGCCCAATCAGCGGGGGCGATGTTCCTCGACGAGGTCAGACGTCTGGCGAAGGAGTCCTTCGACGAACGGGCCGCCAAGCTCGTCATCAAGAAGGTGTACGACGACAAACATGGGCGTTTTAACGGTACGGAGTCGCACGTCGGCTCCGTCTTCGCCCGTCTGGTCCTGGCGCTACGGGAGATTTTCATCACTGAGGAGGACGCGTTTTCTTCCCTGTTCGACCTGGAGGATGCCACCCTGCCCGTCCGCGCTGAGGCGAACAAGCTGTTGTTTTCGACACTGGAGTACATCATCGCTCCGGTGTCGCCCGCGGCAGACTGGATGGAGTCTGCGGCGGAGGCACACCCGTTTGATGGGAAACAGGTGTTCGTTGCTGGAGATCGCCAGGATGCTTCTGGAATCCGGCGGACCCTTTCAGGGCACCGCAGACCTTCTGGCCATCAAGGTCACCCAGTTCGACCCGTCGCGGACTATCGCCGCCTTCAACGCCGCTCTCCGGTCCGCTCGACGGAGGAAGAGCACCCTCGACGACATGGAGGTCAAGTCCCTGTACATCAAGTCCCTCGACCCGGTCTTCTATGCCCCGGTTGTCAACCGGCTTTTGCTGCACGACCAACGTGCGGCGGAGTCCCTTGCCACCATCCAGCAATGGACCCGTGAGTGTTACGCACAAAACGAGACGGACTCACACGCCCCGCCTGCTGCGCGCACGTTCTCCGCCCTCACCCTGACTGGACAGAGCGACGACGAGGACTTCAAGACCATCTTCAGCGAGCTCCGCGACCAGCTCTTCGACATGAAGAAGGAGATCAAGGCCCTTCACAACCGTGTCGACGACACCAAGGGCTTCACGACCTGCAACGACAAGAAGAACGCCATCGAACGAGGTGGACATGGTGACGGAGTCCGCTTCGCAGCGAAGCCTCTTCCCGAGCACGGCAACTTCCCGCAGACCTTCCGTGGGAAGCCTTCGGGGAAGGTGGCTTTCCACAAACCCACCGGTACGTTCGTTCCCTTGTGCGGGAACCCGACATGCTCCGCTACGGCGGAGAAGCATTGGCATCGGGACTGCCCGAACGGCGGGCCACGCGGACATGTTGGCGCACACGGCTTCAGCGTTGTGGACAACGAGAATGACGTCTTCGCCACGCTGTTCCAGAACGCCATGGACAACAACGACGCCGCTCGTTTCGACGCCGTCTGCTACATTGTAGACGGCAAACCGGAGCTCTACGACACGCCGTCTCCGCCTTCTCCTTCGCTGTCGCCGAGGAGCAGGTGCCCGACACCATCGACGAGTATCTGGAGTGCCGCCAACCCGCTGACACCCGCTTCGGGGTTTGCGCGGTTGGTGGTGCTGTGAACATCAACAACTTCAAGGTCCATGACAAGGTCCATGCCGGCACTCTGGTCGTACCACCGCCGCCAGCACCGCCCTCCGCTCCGCAGTCGGTGGTGTCCGACGAGGAGATGTACCCCGTCAGCGCGTTGCACGCGCACGGGCCGCACATGTCCTTCATGGACACGTTCGCGGTCAACTTAGACCTCACGGGACCGGCGGAGCCGACCCTTGCGATGCACAGCATGGGGACCGTTGCGCCCGTGGACTCGGTTTCATTGGCAGCAGACGACTCCGAGGATGACGACGAGGGTCTTCCGCCACCACGGCGGGCCTTGGGGTGCGGCAGACCGCCGATGGGTTTTGGGTTCTCCGCCCTCACATCTCTCGCAGTCTGCTTGCTGTTCGTTGTTTGTGCAACTGCCATGCCTTCCCAAGGTCGCTCCGCGCAAGCATCATCAACAACCCCGGAGCATACCGGCGACGAGGTCGGTGGTGCTGGTGTGCTGACGCCCACAGCCGTCCCACCGGCGCTCTATTGGCGGCCGGAGGGGTGGTACCCCAACGACCATGGGGGTTATCTCGGCACCCTTTGGACGTGGTGCCCGGGTCCCTCGCAACCACCCGAAGCGGCTCCGATCGTTACCGTGCCGCCCTCGCCGGGTGGTGCTCCACCGTCGCCGATCTATGTACCACCCTGCTGGAAGTGACGCCCCGACTGTCATTCCTATAGTTAGGGTGTATGACTGTCACCGGTCCCGGAACCCTAGACCCCGAACATACTGTATAACGGGAAGACTGAGTATTCTCACCGGTGATCTATTAATCTGATTATCTGTCTCACCGAATATACAGTCCAGCTAATATATTCGGCAGGTTTGGTCCCATGCACTCTTAACGTTTTACACTGCGACTTTAGCCATGATTGGCTAAACACCGACGCTTGAGATGGGGTGAGGGACCCGCGTTAGAGGGGTTTTCGGTATGGGCGGTATGGCCCAGTTACGGACGCGCGGTTGATTGGACTATTGGGGCGCGCGTTATGGCAGCTTAATTTTCCGTGCAGTATCGTTGGGCTGGATTTTGCTATTTCTGGTCACTAGTATACCGTCCGGCATCGATCGCGTCCTTTCGTCCCACACGACCGCGTATTATTTGCTGTTTCCCCGGATTATCCTCGACGACCCGCCACAACTCGCAAGCCGTCGCCCACACCGTTAGCCTCACCTAGCATTATTCACCTCACCCTGTCTCTATAATCATTTCATCATGGGTACTTCTACGAGATCACACACTGCGGCCGCACGCCGCTCACTAGTTACCATTTTCGATGATGCCACAACCAGACATGCGACCACGCCAACCACTTCTACGGTTGCGACTGCACCGGCTGCCCAATCAGCGGGGGCGATGTTCCTCGACGAGGTCAGACGTCTGGCGAAGGAGTCCTTCGACGAACGGGCCGCCAAGCTCGTCATCAAGAAGGTGTACGACGACAAACATGGGCGTTTTAACGGTACGGAGTCGCACGTCGGCTCCGTCTTCGCCCGTCTGGTCCTGGCGCTACGGGAGATTTTCATCACTGAGGAGGACGCGTTTTCTTCCCTGTTCGACCTGGAGGATGCCACCCTGCCCGTCCGCGCTGAGGCGAACAAGCTGTTGTTTTCGACACTGGAGTACATCATCGCTCCGGTGTCGCCCGCGGCAGACTGGATGGAGTCTGCGGCGGAGGCACACCCGTTTGATGGGAAACAGGTGTTCGTTGCTGGAGATCGCCAGGATGCTTCTGGAATCCGGCGGACCCTTTCAGGGCACCGCAGACCTTCTGGCCATCAAGGTCACCCAGTTCGACCCGTCGCGGACTATCGCCGCCTTCAACGCCGCTCTCCGGTCCGCTCGACGGAGGAAGAGCACCCTCGACGACATGGAGGTCAAGTCCCTGTACATCAAGTCCCTCGACCCGGTCTTCTATGCCCCGGTTGTCAACCGGCTTTTGCTGCACGACCAACGTGCGGCGGAGTCCCTTGCCACCATCCAGCAATGGACCCGTGAGTGTTACGCACAAAACGAGACGGACTCACACGCCCCGCCTGCTGCGCGCACGTTCTCCGCCCTCACCCTGACTGGACAGAGCGACGACGAGGACTTCAAGACCATCTTCAGCGAGCTCCGCGACCAGCTCTTCGACATGAAGAAGGAGATCAAGGCCCTTCACAACCGTGTCGACGACACCAAGGGCTTCACGACCTGCAACGACAAGAAGAACGCCATCGAACGAGGTGGACATGGTGACGGAGTCCGCTTCGCAGCGAAGCCTCTTCCCGAGCACGGCAACTTCCCGCAGACCTTCCGTGGGAAGCCTTCGGGGAAGGTGGCTTTCCACAAACCCACCGGTACGTTCGTTCCCTTGTGCGGGAACCCGACATGCTCCGCTACGGCGGAGAAGCATTGGCATCGGGACTGCCCGAACGGCGGGCCACGCGGACATGTTGGCGCACACGGCTTCAGCGTTGTGGACAACGAGAATGACGTCTTCGCCACGCTGTTCCAGAACGCCATGGACAACAACGACGCCGCTCGTTTCGACGCCGTCTGCTACATTGTAGACGGCAAACCGGAGCTCTACGACACGCCGTCTCCGCCTTCTCCTTCGCTGTCGCCGAGGAGCAGGTGCCCGACACCATCGACGAGTATCTGGAGTGCCGCCAACCCGCTGACACCCGCTTCGGGGTTTGCGCGGTTGGTGGTGCTGTGAACATCAACAACTTCAAGGTCCATGACAAGGTCCATGCCGGCACTCTGGTCGTACCACCGCCGCCAGCACCGCCCTCCGCTCCGCAGTCGGTGGTGTCCGACGAGGAGATGTACCCCGTCAGCGCGTTGCACGCGCACGGGCCGCACATGTCCTTCATGGACACGTTCGCGGTCAACTTGGACCTCACGGGAGCGGAGCCGACCCTTGCGATGCACAGCATGGGGACCGTTGCGCCCGTGGACTCGGTTTCATTGGCAGCAGACGACTCCGAGGATGACGACGAGGGTCTTCCGCCACCACGGCGGGCCTTGGGGTGCGGCAGGCCGCCGATGGGTTTTGGGTTCTCCGCCCTCACATCTCTCGCAGTCTGCTTGCTGTTCGTTGTTTGTGCGACTGCCATGCCTTCCCAAGGTCACTCCGCGCAAGCATCATCAGCAACACCGGGGCACACCGGCTACGAGGTCGGTGGCGCTGGTGTGCTGACGCCCACAGCCGTCCCACCGGCGCTCTATTGGCGCCCGGAGGGATGGTACCCCAACGATCATGGCGGTTACCTCGGCACCCTTTGGACGTGGTACCCGGGTCCCTCGCAGCCGCCCGTGGCGGCTCCGATTGTTACCGTGCCGCCCTCGCCGGGTGGTGCTCCGCCATCGCCGGTCTACGTGCCACCCGCCTGGGGCGGGGGGACCGGGGATGAACCTTCTTCTTCAATCCAACACCGGGCCCGACTGGTTGCACCCGGTGCAACTGGCTACGGCGACATCGGCACATCCTCAACTTTCTCATTTTGCTCTACGCATGATTTCAAACAGTGGTACCAGCTCTCCTGGGCGCTGTAACAGTGGCACCGGCTCTCCCGGGCACTCTCGACGTGGCTAGAGTTGACGAGATTGGATTAGCCTGCCTCCAGATTGTGATGCTGTTGGTTCAGGTTGCCCCAAGATGGGCTTAATTTAGGGTTTTAACTGTATCTGTATTCTGCAGTATGCCTCACTGACTGCTAGTTTCGGGAGTTACCCTGCCAGAAAGGACAGGTTCTCCTGTAGGATGCTTATTTCCACCGAAGCTGAGTAGGTGTTTGTTTCGGTTCCGTGACCACCTAGTTTGCCAGTCACCACCCTAGGTGGTGTGCTGGAAGTGACGCCCCGACTGTCATTCCTATAGTTAGGGTGTATGACTGTCACCGGTCCCGGAACCCTAGACCCCGAACATATAACGGGAAGACTGAGTATTCTCACCGGTTATCTATTCTGATTATCTGTCTCACCGAATATACAGTCCAGCTGATATATTCAGCACACCCGCCTTGGGCGAGTTGGACGAGGAAGCACCTTCTTCATCAATCGAGCACAAGACCCGGCTGGTTGCGCCCGGTGCAACTGAATACAGGAACATCGGCACTTTCTCAACTTTCTCATTTTGCTCTACGCATGATTTGCCAAACAGTGGTACCAGCTCTCCTGGGCGCTGTAACACAGGCACCGGCTCTCCCGGGCACTATCGACGTGGCTAGAGCTGACGAGATTGGATTAGCCTGCCTCCAGATTGTGATGCTGTTGGTTCAGGTTGCCCCAAGATGGGCTTAATTTAGGGTTTTAACTGTATTTGTATTGTGTATTCTACAGTATGCCTCACTGACTGCTAGTTTCAGGAGTTACCCTGCCAGAAAGGACATGTTCTCCTGTAGGATGCTTATTTCCACCGAAGCTGAGTAGGTGTTTGTTTCAGTCCCGTGACCACCTAGTTTGCCAGTCACCACCCTAGGCGGTGTGCTGGAAGTGACGCCCCGACTGTCATTCCTATAGTTAGGGTGTATGAATGTCACCGGTCCCGGAACCCTAGACCCCGAACATATAACGGGAAGACTGAGTATTCTCACCGGTGATCTATTATTCTGATTATCCGTCTCACCGAATATACAGTCCAGCTGATATATTCAGCATCTTCCTCCTCATCCACCTCTTCACCCTCCTCATCCTCCTCTCCAGTGCCCGAGTCCTTGTCCAGAACGCTGAAACCAGGTAACGATTATTAACGGTTTACAACCCCCTCTAAAAGAAACAAAGTCGGCAACTAATTGAGAAATACAAAGTCGGAAAGCTACCTGGCCTCCAAGTCTTCCTGCTCCTCTTCATGACTCCTTAACTCGCATGCCAAACACAAATACTCCTCTTGCGCTTTCAAAGCCACTCCCTTTGAAAACCCAGGGTTACCACAAGTAGCGTGCATTGCTTGATCACGGCCGTCGCAAAAGTAGTTCTGATTCTTTGTACGTTCTTTCTTCCCACATACATTGCAAGCGCACGCGGGATCTTCCATGTCCTTAACCACATACGCGGACCGTCCCCTCCAAACAAGGTGCTCAACGTCATAAGTGTACCACAAAACAATTGGTGCTTTCTAGTTTCTAGCTTTTTCGGTTACCAATTCACGCTTAATATATCCGCATCCAACACAATATATACTCAAAATGTGTAAAACCTAGATAAAACCTAGATACAAAACCTAGTTAATACCTAGATAAAACCTAGATAGACAACGGTCGCAAACAAACTCGTCTTACTTTACTTATCGTAGACAACAAGGTTCAAGTACCGCACAGTAGGTGGGGTACTACGGTCTATTGTACTATCATTGTGTCCATGATGGTGACACACCGTCCCACATCGTGACGTCTTCAGAGTGTCTTTGAATTTCTTGGAGTTGTCTTTGATTCTGATATGACACCACTGTCATGCTGTCTTCGCCCCGTCTTTGAAGGCCTTATATATATATATATATATATATCTACGTCTCCATCACTAAGGGGGAAAGGCCTTCTAGATTGTGTGTAGGACGACTCGCCGAGCTATGGGGGAGCTATAAAGGCAATTCCCACGCCCAATGACGGGACCCAACGAGGGAAGTAATTATGCCGATGACAGTGGGGGGAGGCACCGTGCCATCGCGTTGTGGGTGCCCGCTCCGCTAGGGGGTCATGAAAATGGCCCTCTGGAGCCATGACGCGACGCGTCCACGCGGACGTAAATCCGGATCCACGACCGGAGGCAAACGAGGGTGCAAGGTCTTCGAAAACCCATCCCCAGGGATGCCTATCGCTGCGGTTTGGTTAATTTCATCCATTTATACATCCACGATACGAGCTAGATAAAAAGTGTAAATAAGTGTCCGGTGCATTTTAAGCATGCTAGTATTGACCATTGGGGTTGAGCCCCTTCTGTGGGCGCGCTGTAGCAGAGGGAGTAGCCCCTGGTGTTTTCACTAGCCTGCTTTGCAGGGATACTGCACTCTCAGGACTTTGTCCCCTTTGCTAGCGTAAATGTTTTATTATTACCATATTATTCCAGCACCTATATCGCTATATTCGTGGCAACCGACCATATTCCGGGACTTTTTACATCATTTGGGTCCTACAATTTGACCCCTCACCACCCTAGATCGAAATTGAGCTCTGGAGATTGGACACAAAAAAAGGTGTACGGTACAACGTAAATAAGTGTCCGCCCACCTACCTAGAGCTAAACGAGAATTTCTGCAGAAATGTTTCATGAAAGATAAATCCAAACCACTCGCTCGACTGAAACTGTTACGACCGGTACGCTCGGCTGTGCTCTCCGAATGCGATGCAAGAACTTCGCTTGCAAGACTTCGAGGCCTCTTAAAGATCGTGGCGATATCGGAAGTGCTTAAACCACTTCTCGATGACATTCCGCGTCCCTGACCAGCGAAGTAACTTGTCTTAAGGCCTGATAAGGAGGCGAGTATGCACAGAGCAGCATGCCATCTGCTCTGTGAACCGCTTGACACACGCTTCGAGCCTGTATGGGAGAGCTCGAGCGGCGTCCAATCGATCCAAGTGAGATCCAGCATGCTCTAGCTAGAATCCTGAGTCTTGTGGCTCCTGGTATTCCCGCGCACGTCCAGCATATAAAGGGTTGCACGCATCGAGGTGGTGACCAGCGCGGAGACGAACAACCTTCTTAGCGAGCCTAACAGCGCCTGGCCACGATGTCACGCTTCCAGAGCCCAACGAGTGCGCGGCGCTTCCGCCGGACACCCTTCACTCAACTAATTGGGTCTCCTCCGACACCGAACAGTGCCGGCAGAGCCCCTCTTCGATCCTCGCCAAATCTCAGAGACCCCATCGTCAAGGTTCGAGCTCGCATTTGTGGCATCCGGCCTCAACCAGCGCACGCGTCATTGATGGCATCTATCATGTTTTCAGGAGCTTTTCGCGCCCGAGAGCCCGCCTGCGCGTACCCCAAGCCACCCTCACGGCCTGAGCCCTCGCGAGGTGGAGATACGGCGGACCACGCGTGTATTGGTGCCAGGTGACGAGCCACAAGACCGGCCACAGACGGCGCGGAAGCCGACGATGCCGCGACAATCGTAGGAGCCCACTCCTCCCTCACTCTTTATAGCCGCCCTGGGGAATCTGCAGCGACCGCGCCTTGTTTGGCTACAGCTTCTCGAGGGGTGGAAAAGGACAATATGAATCAATTAGTTGGCTCCGCACCGCGTGGCAGGTCCAGCTCTGCTCAACGCCCAGACACGGCCCGCGAGTTCTCCTCCCCTCGGAGGCCCGACGCTCGCAAGGACTACATCGACTACAATCCGGTTAAATCGGCCCATCTCTCGGGTGCCCCCGGTTCCCTCCGCTCTCAGGACGCTCGGTCTCAACGGGCATCCTTCCCAGGCTGCCCGCCTCATTGAGCGATGAATGGCGACCGTTGATGGCTAATGTTGAGGCTGTCTGATGGGCATCCTGACAGCTGGCGCTTTGGCAAGGATATATGCTACAGGTTCTGGGCTAATGCCATCACCGCGGCAAAAAGGGCGGGTGCCGGCGGCGCCATCCGCGAAGTTGGACGAGAGGTCATCGCGGGCGGTGCTGAGACAGGTGTGCCTCGTACTCGGACGACGTATCCAAGGCTAGCACCTTGGACACGTCGACTTCGTCACCTCGCTGGACGCCGCAGGGAGATGGGCGCTCTTGAGCAGGCTAACGCGCGAGGAGGACATTTGTGCAGGGAGGTAATGACCGTGGGGTGTGGTACTCCTGCCAGGGCAAGGAGCAGATGCTGGATCTACTGGAGTGCGAGGAACCCAGTCGCGCCTTGGCAACCGTCGGGAGTAAGGGCGTGGCCGATTGGCTCCACGCCTGCATCCCACCACCTGAGAACGTGCGCTGCTTTCCTGTGTGCCTTTTTGCAGTGACACTTTAGCCGCCAAGATTATATCGCCTCACCACGTCAGTTAGGTTTTGATAAGTGATGATACGGCAAGGCACACTAGGACTAAGGTTCCAGGATCAAGGGAAGTGGTCTCCAGCGACAGACAGCTGGAAGTGGTCGGCAGCGACGAGTGGTGGGAGGCGTTGTGTGGCGCTGAGCGGTGGGGAGTGGTCCGATGAGAGGTAGGAGATGGTCCACGGCGACGAGGGATGGGTGGCTATCAACGATGGTGAGCGATGCGAGGCAGTTCGTGGCGGTGAGTGGTGCAAGGTGGTCTGCGGCGAGGAACCTTGGTAGTCGGTCGTGGCCA
>LGRX02001154.1:0-51591 GCA_001247695.2 Cymbomonas tetramitiformis | reverse complement strand
ACACTATCCATTCAGTATATACCAAGTGTATGCAGCAATACCATGCATCACTATATCATGCAGCAATCCCATGCATCACTATACCATGCGGCTATACCATGCAGCATGATTCCACCATGTTATACATTGACATATGCATACATGTATGCAGCCAACTTGATCACGATAACAGTTGGCATGCATAGTCATATATAACAGTGCATCAGATGTCGCAATAAATATCACATAGCATACCTGCTGTGCAAGTTTAAACTATAAGCGAACCCACTTGGTATAAGGTGCCGATCATGATCGTAAGTCAGTAATTAGCCCAGTACAATATTCCCTGACGTAGGATTTGGGATGGGATACTGTTCTACTGTTGATCAATGAAAGGAATACTCACCAGAGCCATGTGTGAAATATACCAATCAACTCGTCATTCACGATGAGATATGCAGGATTACAAACACTAACCAAATTGATATATATCATGTTAGCTACATGCTGTCCAGTGGTATACAGATCATCTTATATGATAAATCAATTTGATAGTGTACTAAATCAGCAAGTACCTATGTAATACATAGGTATAGTGTACTAAATCAGCAAGTACCTATACAATACATAAGTCACTGACATCATTATGTATGTTGACAATACACTGACTCACTAAGTGGATATGCTCAAGTATTATACCAACATATGATACATAGATACCATCCAACAAACACATGTGCGTGTTGGATGTCAAGCAATGGCGATACATATGGGACAGGATAAAACAACCTGCTGAAGGGCTGGATGGAGATATCTCCAGACCCGAAGGCAGTATACAGTGCTCAAATAAACAGTTGGTCACTGTTGAGCACTGTCCATGCATCCCACACAATCGCTGGAGCAACTTCATTATCTACGTATGCATCATGACAATTGAATCAGAAACCTGATCACAATTCAGTGCATACTTTGTACAGTAAATCAGAAATTCAACATGATATCTGACAAAGTAGATAGTAGAAATACTATGAGCAATTGCTCCAACTACTTAGTATCTGGGTGGCAACACCACCCAGAGAACTATCATAGATCCAAAGATATAAAGCAGATCTCCAGCAGACTCACTCGTGAGACTTTGCGATGCGATCGACTGCCAAAGACAGGCGACAGAACCAAGGAGTAATCTCGCCTGAAAAGGTCATCTACGGAGTTGATAGTCCTAAGTAAGTTAAAAACTATCTGACAGACATCAGCCAGTGACTATAAGTCATTGTTGATAAAACACACATTATCACCACTTTTTGCATGGTCGTGGGTTTCAATCAGCAAAACCCCATGTGTTGACCATCACATATCTTCACGAAAATGCCATGAAAAATATCATGTGTAAAAGTGAGGTATGTTACATAAGTTATGTAAGATGCACATAACACACACACTGCTATATATATATGGCCAAAATCAGTGAAAATGGGTAAAATCCCATTGCGGGAGATTTCAAAATTGAAATTTGGACTCCATTTTTTCACGGAATATCATTTTATACCTATTAAGGTACCTGAAAATATTATGTGCACATTCATATCTCATGTAACACCCTAAAAATCTTGTGTGTAACACCTAGGGGTGTACATAGTGGCTGTGGCTGAATGCGCGAAAAACTCACACGCATGATTTCAAAATGAAAAATTGGGTTTGATTTTTTTCGCTGATCCAATTATTCAGCTATTGATAAATATGCCCAAAATATTACAGCACTTGTAACACCATGTAACACCCTGAAAATCACGTGTGTGTTATAGGGGTGTAACATACCTCCTAAATACCACGTGATAAACAGTGACATATTAAATGCAGTTTTGCTTTAATTCCTTCAGAAAATGTTCATACTGCTTAAATTTGATACGATTAAGTGTTACTGATACCATGTAACACCCTAATGTCACTGTATGTGATAAGGGTCGTTGTAACCCTATACACCCTAAAATGCCACTATATAATAGTAAAACACTCTGTGTTTGGCATTTTGGTCATGGTGAAATCAGCACATCCATGACCAACATATCGGGCAACAACCCAAAAACTGTAGGGCAACAATCCTAGAACTGTATGAGCTGCTTCCTTTAAGGACTGCATGCTACATAAATGAGGTAATAGGCACTTGACAACTGCCTGTGGAGTTCACACTTCCTTGAGGGGGGAAGAAGGTGGAACCATATATATACTTCACCTCATTATATCAATGTACAAGAATAATACATGTACAATATATATATATATATATATCACACACACACACACACATCCATTTTGAAGGTTTTGTTGGTGTGGTGTTTTATCTTAGATGGCAGAAGAACCAGCAGCTATTCCAGCTATCGATATCGATCCTAATAACTGGTACTTTGACATTCTGGGTTCTTATGATCATTTCAGCAGATTCAAAATACCTTCATGGTTAAAGGGTTATGCTGACACACAGACCCGATATGATCAGATAGGATATTTCGATGCCATCAGCAGAATGAAGACAAACATGAGTCGGTACAGAGATCCAGAGACTGAGCCTAAGGAACCAGATGAGGATTACTCACAGGATAATCCCCCGCCTGCATTTGCAGATCCAGATGATGTTCAGGCCACCGCAGCATTAATTCCAGCCGCAATTGTCCCTAAGGTGAAAATGAATCCACCGAAGGAGTACAAAGTCGGACAGGATGCTGAGATTTGGATAGAGACAGTAGACATATATTTTCAGTTTACATATCCAGGTGCACCAGATAAGGATCTCATCACAGTCTTCCTCACGTTCATTCAGAATAATGACAGACACTATTTTCAGGTCGTGGCCAAAACACCAGATGCCACGTATGAAAATGTCAAAAATACATTCCTCAGACAGTTCGGTAATCCACACAAAAGATCAGTTGCCAAAAAGCATCTCATGGCACTGCATCAGGGTAACCAGACTTTTGCAGATTGCCTACGCACATTCACATCACTGGCTGCTCTAGCATCAGTTGATTTGGATGATGTCTTGATCAAGGACAGATTCATCAGTGACATGGAATCAGACCTTCGGAAACAGTTTTCTCAGATTTCTGACAGAGGATGAAAGGAATAACCTGTCGTGGGCACAGACCACACAGATTCTGCTCGATTTGAATTATGTAGTTCATTCGAAGCAGGCAGAGACCCTTCACTATAGGGGACAGAAGGAACAGTCAGGAGGCCCAGTCAGGAAAGACAAGGACAAGGGCCGTGGCAATAAGCCATATGACAGATCCAATCAGAATCGAGGCAACCAGAATCAGAATGCCAACCAGAATTCCCAGAGGAATAAAGGAAAAGGAAAAGGAAAAGGCAAGGGAAAAGGAAAAGGAAAGGGATCAACATCAACTCCTTCCCAACCTTGTCAACGTTGTGGTCGTACCAATCACGTCACAAAGGATTGCTTTTCCACCAAAACATCAGAAGGGAAATCCATAAAAGGCAATCCTCCAGCTCAGAATCCATACAGAGGACAGCAGCAACAGAATAATCAGGGTGGCAAAAGTGAGTCCAATAAACTCCTAAAAACAGTCAACACCCTGGTTAAGGAGCTACAAAATCAGCAGAGCATCAATGCAGCAATTGCAGCTCCAGCTCCAGCTCCAGCATCAGCTCCTGCTCCTCAGGGAAACTCTCCGAGTACTGCACAGGTACCAGTGATGAGGGCACCCCCAAGATAAACCAGCCTGAAAATGCCACTGAAGCAAGTGGCCAGGTTGAGAGTATCTCAGAAGAAGTCCTTTCCAGTCTGACATTACAGTACAGTTCCAGCAGATGGATACTCCCTCAGAACACATCGCACAGATGCGGTCTCAGACAGCATAGCTGAAATCACAGAAGAAGCTGTTGTTGTACAAAGGGAAAGTATATGGACAGAGTACTCACATTTTGGTAGATCCAGGAGCTACATCGTCATTTATCGACAGACAGTTCGCTTCTCAGCTTGGTATATCACCAACAGACTCATCATCATTCTCAGTGGGATTGGCTGGAGGAAGCCAATTACCCTGTACATCCTATCTTCCCAATGCTACATTCACGCTGGGTAAGTATAAGGATACAGAAGATTTCTATATCATTGACATGAAACCCTTCACAGTCATCCTGGGACAGGATTGGTTGGAAAGAAGGAACCCACACATTGACTTCCAGTCCAAGAATATGACGATCACCAGGAAACACTCATCAGGTTCCAGTGTTCGTACAGTTCTGTCCAGAGTTGAACAGACTCCAGGTTCAGATGACCTTCCTGAAATGGAATTGGTCAGTGCCACCACTATGAGGAAACACCTACGACGTATACGATCCAGTGGGTCGGCTGAAGAAGCCGTAGCTTATCTCTTTTTTCTCTCAGAGGTCGATGGTGAATTGGTCATGGCAGCAGCAGACTCAGACACTACCATGGAAGACCCAAAGGTCACAGCAGCACGTGATCTAATCAGAGAAGACTTTTCAGATATTTTCCAGGAGGATCTTCCAGCTGGCCATAGGCCAGAACGGTTTGAAGGTGGATATCATCGCATCAACATTGAACCTGGGCATAAACCACCATCACAGCCAGTTCGTACTATTCCAGTGCCTATGATGGAGGAGCTCAAACGACAGATAATCAAATATGTCGAGCTGGGTATCCTTCGTCCGTCATCATCGCCATATGGATGTCCAATCATTTTCGCTCCTAAGCCAGGGGGGAAGTGGAGGATGTGCTGTCTGCTGTGATTATCGAGCCCTTAATAACATCACTATAAAGGACACGTATACATTGCCACCTCACGATACCCTTCTTGAACAGCTTAAGGGGGCACGATGGTTTAGCAGATTTGACTTCAATCAGTTCTTCCATCAGATTCCTATACATCCAGATGACATTCACAAAACAGCAATACGTACCAGATACGGTTCATATGAGTGGACAGTGATGCCCTTCGGGTTAACTAACGCTCCTGCGATCGCTCTACATGTTGGAAATCGAGCATTCTTTGACTTCATCGATCAGTTCTTGGTCATTTTCATGGATGACACCATAGTGTGCAGTCCAGATTTTGACAGCCACGTGAAGCATGTTCGACAGTTCTTACAACGCTGCAGAGATCATCAGTTCTACATCAGGTCTTCTGAGGTTGAGTTGTTCGTCAGATCCATCGATTTTATCGGACACCATATCTCAGAGGCAGGCCTATCCATCATCGAAGACAGAATCCGTGCAGTCATGGCTATCCAACCTCCAGTGTCATATGGTCCAACCGTTGGTAAACAGCCTCTACGCCGTATGGCTAAAGATGGCAAGTCATCTCTTCGGTCATTCTTGGGCATGGTCGGCCAGTTTAGGAGAGTTATACCAAAGTTCTCCAAGATTGCCGAGCCGCTCAATCGTCTCCTTAAGGATAATGCAGAGTTTGTCTGGGAATCTGAGCAGCAGCAGGCATTTGATAATCTCAAAAGTGCCATCTGCCATGCTCCAGTACTACAGCTTCCAGATCAGAAACTGCCATCTATTATGGAGGTCGATGGATCAGGCACACACGTTGGTCAAGTAGTATTACAGGATCAAGGAAAAGGTATGAAGCCATGTGGCTATCACAGCGTCACTCTTTCTGATACACAGAGACGCTGGCCTATTCCTGAGATCGAGCTATTTGCCATTGTGGAGGGCTTCCGATTCTGTCGCCACATCTTGCTGGGAGCTCCTGAGACTATTGTTCGCTCAGATCATCAGCCACTGGTTTATTTCCAGTCCAAATCCACACTAAGACCCAAACAGGCGAGGTGGTTGGATGAGCTCTCCGAGTACAACTTTCGAATAGAGCACATTTCTGGCGAGAAGAATAAGGTTGCAGATGCACTTACCCGTATTTCTACACTCTTTGAACTCGCTGATTGTCTGCAACATATAGACATCGTCGAGGTTCCAGTCATTGACATTCCGTCTACAGATTCTACATTCATTGCTCTTATATCTGCATCATCAGCTCATCAGCTTCACGACATTATTATATCTCAGTATGATCGTGACACATTTGCACAGACTATATTATCTAAGCTGGCATCATCGCATCGACATCATCACAGTCAGTCAGCAATTTCGAGCTCATTCAGGGATTGATCTATCGCAAGACCATTTTTGGCAGACAGCTTTACATTCCACCGACTGCCAAAGTTCCTACAGATGACGGTGAGATCACACAGCTTCGCCACATTCTACTTCATGAGTGCCACTCAGCCACTATTTCTGGTCATGTAGGCAAGAATCGCATGCTTCATTTATTGCGTAGCCGATATTATTGGCCAGGAATGACGAAGGCAACCATTCAGTACATTCGGGAGTGCCCCGTGTGTCAACGCCAGAAAACGAGGAGACACAAACCTTATGGTCAGTCACATATACGATATTGTGTGCCTAAGACAAAATGGCTTGATGTATCTCTTGACTGGATTACTGACCTGCCTATCACCACTAATGGGCACGACAGTATTTTTGTGGTAATGTGCCAATTCTCTCATCGTTGTCATCTCATTCCCTTCAACATGACCTGGACTGCTCAGCATACTGCTTCAATATATATGCAGCATATCTTCAAGCTCCATGGTCTTCCGAGGAACATCATCTCAGATCGAGGCCCCAGATTTACTTCTTCATTCTGGCAAACACCGTGGAAATCTACTGGTACCAGATTGTCTATGACGTCTTCACACCATCCACAGTCGAATGCAAGCAATGAGAGGAGCCATGGCTTCATTGAGGACATCCTCAGGTATTTTCTATTTTGTTTGATGCATGATTCACCATCCTCTGGTTTATAAACTGATTAGATAGTATTTTTCTCCTCAGGTGTTGTTGCAACGATACTTCAGCCAATTCGTGGGAGGACAAGTTGCCTCTGGTGGAGTTTGCAATTAACAACACGGTTTCTGCTACGACTGGTTACACACCATTTTATCTCGACTCGATGGCGCAGCCACTTTCGCCTCATGATCTGGCAATCACTATTCCGCCAGAAGCTCCTGTTCCAATACAAAATGCTATTCGAGATCATTTTGACCAGTATTCGGCTGTACATGCCAACGCGGTAGATAACATTTCCCGAGCAGCAGAGATCAACCGAGCCAGATTCAATAAGACTCACATGCCCCGGCAATTTGCAGTAGGGCAGAAAGTTCTTCTACGGACTGAGTTTATTCAATGGACTGGTTTGACAGAGGCAGGCATACACTTTAAGCAGCCATATATTGGGCCGTTTATCATATCTAAAATGCTCAGCCATGGACGTGCTTATGAGTTAGATTTCGGGGATCTCGACATTCGTATCCATCCGGTTCAGCCTGTATCCAGAATAGAGCTGTACAATGACTCAATCCAAGCACCTTTGCCTCTGCCACAGATGATCACCGAAGAAGGGCAACCACTGTTTGAGATATCGCATATACTCTCGGATAAGATCACTAGAGGTGTCAAGTACTATTTAGTGCGATATGCAGGCTACGGCCCTGAGCATGACACCTGGGTCAAAGCCACAGAGCTGACCGATGCAGCAGACATGATAGCTGCCTATGAAGGCTAACATTATATTAAGCCTATTGCCCTTACTTCTTGTAATATATACTAATACATGTCGATCATCTATATACCTTGCTCTTAATGTTCTGTCATTATGTTGCATAAGAGCAGGAAATAAGATCCTTCTTTGCTAAGGTGTAGTGAGCCTTGTACAAAATCATACCCTTGCACAGATACGCATATATGCGGGTACCATATCTGTGGATAAACAAAAACTGCTATGCTACCTTCACTACAAAAATTCTGTACACTAGGTGTACCCTAGTCGTACTCTAATATGGATAGGTACCCTAAAATATTAGAGTGCAATCTCAAATATTGGGGGGCATTGTGTCAATTTAGGGAGTGATTCTAGTGTGCATTAGGATGTATAATATCCAAATAGCACCCATAGCAATCGAATACATCCTAACTAGACACGCACTAATGCACGCACTAATACACCCTAACTACACCCTAGCCGCGCATGCTATCGCTTCCACATTTTAACATGCGATAGAGTATATTAGTGTTAATTTAGAGTACAATACAAATGACACCTTAAATCATACTAATGCACCCTAAGATACCACGAGATGATCTGGATTACATTCGGATGCATTAGAGTACAATCCAAATTCACTCTAAAGTACACTAATAAACCATAAGGTGAAATATATACATATCGAGTGCGTTAGGGTATTTTAGAGTGCATTAGGTGCACATTAAATCTGCCGATTAGAGTGCATTCGGATGCATTAGAGTACTATCCGAATTCACTCTAAAGCACACTAATATACCACAAGTGAAATATATACATATCGAGTGCATTAGGGTATTTTAGAGTGCATTAGGTGCACATTACATCTGCCAATCAGAGTGCATTGGGATTTATTAGTGTACCACGGTTAACAAACAAGTCATTTTAGTTTAACACTCAGAAGATTCATCGCGGGTGCTCGGTTTCATCGCGGGTGCCAAACAGTATAGGATGCAATCAAAATTCAGGTATGCTATGCTTACTTAGTTCTCTCGTTCATCAGGCTATGCGTGTAACAAAGGTTGCACTCAATATTTACACAATCAAGAGTATTACATATTGCGTACACGTAAACATATTAAATGTTCTGATGCCTAGTAGCCCTCTACTATTCTTCACCGATCTTCTTGAAAGGAGCACTGGGGAAATCTTCACGGCTCAAAGCTCTCTCCACGGGTACTAGCACCCCACGCTCATCCACGATCTGATACTGCTCATTTAACAGGATGTCTGGCACGTGTTGCAACTCCTGTTCCTCAACAAGCTGATCTAAGTCGGCAGTCAAGTAGGAGCTATCGCCGTGGAAAACATGCGTGTCCAACACGAGTTGGCACTTAGAGATGTGAGGACACGCACAAACATCGCTGACAACATCTTCTTCCTCGTCGCTTTCCGAATCAGCCCACTTGCCGCACTTGCACTGAGACGGCGGGCAGGGCTTGGTGTAAACGTTGACAGCGACGACAACGGCACGCCAGTACGATAGTGTATCCTCGACGGTCGGCTTCAAGTCAACCACCATCTTGCACACCTTGACAGGCACCGAAAGTCCACAGTCAGCGTCTTGCCCGGCCCACTCACCGTACTTGTTGAACTCGCATCCAGATATGATCTTTGCCAGTTCAGTCTTCCCTCTTCCAACGCGGAACTTCTTCATCATGCTGCACACCTGAAAAGGCAAATAACCAACATGTGTCAAAAAATGTATTCAGGATTTACTGTTGAACTACTTAACTAGTCAGCACGGATCAACGGTCAGTTATTTTGTGAACTGCTGAACTAGTCAGCACGGATGTACCGCAATTTGCAGTACTGGTGAACTGCTGAACTGGAAATTGGAAAATAGCGAAACTTACCGCAACACCAGCCTTCACTCTTTGCTTCCCAGCTCGGATGTTCGCCTCCTTCACCACCGTCGGCACCTTCATGCCACTGGGCGCCTTTGGAGCTATTTGCTTCGGGGAAGACAGCGCACGTAATAGTTCTCCAGGGCGAACACCGGAGTTCATAGAGCGGAATAAGGAGGGATGAGCAGCGGGGACCGGAACAGTGATCGACGGAATCGTACGTTGCATAACTGGTCCCCCATTAACGGGCATAGCCCGCGTCGCTGTCTCCCATACGAGAGGGGCAGTCGGAGCGTGCTGCAGCGGGTTAGCAGGTGGGTTGGAATCCGCAGGATCAACGGCCATCGGAACGCGCAGCTCAGGAGGTTGGGCTGGTGGGCTGAAAACAGCAGGATCAACGGCCGTCGGAGCGTGCTGCAGCGGGTTAGCAGGTGGGTTGGAATCCGCAGGATCAACGGCCATCGGAACGCGCAGCTCAGGAGGTTGGGCTGGTGGGCTGAAAACAGCAGGATCAACGGCCGTCGGAGCGTGCTGCAGCGGGTTGGCAGGTGGGTTGAAAACCGCAGGATCAACGGCCGCTGGAACGCGCTGCTTAGGAGGTTGGGCTGGTGGGCTGAAAACAGCAGGATCAACGGCCGTCGGAGCGTGCTGCAGCGGGTTGACAGAGTCACCAGAACTATCCGTGGACGTCGAGCGGGACAACCCTGCGCAGGAAACGCACACAAGGCGGCCTTGAATTAAGTTAACACAAAATAATACACTTTCGACACAACTCAATTACAGTATTAGGCAATAACCCATGTCTTCTTCACAGGGAACACATCGGGCATCGCAAGGCAACGTGTGGCATACCTGTCTGCAATTGTTTGCGGGCTTTGCTCTTCTTGTAGTCGCGATTCTTGACAGCAACCGTAACAAAACGGTTGATCAAAGAATACCGCGTCGACCTCAGCCAGCGAGGGCATCGAACGGCAACAATCGTTGTAGCCCTTCATTTGCGCGGGACCTTGCTCGGACAGCACTCTCGGGTGCTTCCCTGCACACGTGCATACGTATTACAAATAAAGATAAAAAGAAAAATCGAGAAGCTATCAATTTGAGGACACCGCGCGAACGAAGTACTGAAAAAGGTGCTGAAAAAAATACATCGACGAATTACCTGTCGGAGTCAAGTTCAGGGTCTGGAGCATGGCAACACCAGCTAACTTCTGCTGATTGGGGGTGAGCTTCTTCACTGAGCTCTTCCTGATGACTGATTTTACGGCCAAGCCCGCATGAGGACCACCCGCACGACCAATTCCCCGACGAGGACATGGTCTTCCTACACGGACAGTATCACCGTAGTTCTGGTGATGGCGCAAGTAAACAACAGGGTTGCTCACACGGATAACAGTTTCAAGACTGACGCGGCTGGCAGAGGGCGTGGGCCCAGCATACAGTTCTGGGTCGTCTGTGGTGTGAAGCTGCAAATCGTGTTTGACCATGTCCCACAGACTGGTCATCGCCGCCGTCTCGTCGGTGAGCGGCCCAACGTTCGGAAACCCGAAGGTACGTGTCCTCAGAATAGTCCACGGCGAATCATCTTCGTTTGGCGCCAAGGTTGCACCAGCAGTAATTCCTGGTGCTGCCACGAGGTGAACCGTCAAAGAATTCAAATCGGCCATGGTCTGACCGGAAGTGGCAGACAACAACCCTGATTGGTTAAAATCGAAGTCAATGCTGGGGCAAACTCCAAACTCAGACATTGCGAAGTATCCGAAAAGTATCCGAAATGCACCGAAAAGTATCCGAAATGATCTGATAGCTCCCAAATTCGCGATTAAATACCCCCGACGAATTCAACAATTTGCAATTTGAATTTCAAAAACTAAGCTTATCCCCTGCAATTATAACTGTTTATCCTCCACGTCACGATCCCCGTTCATGCATCGGCCCAGAGCGTGACACCTGTCGATGACGCTTGACGATCGATGACGATGACGATGACGGTCACGACCATCATCATCATCATCATCATCATGACAATCGAATGAAATGACAGTGACCTGAACCAAACGAAAACCAAATTGCAAAACCAAATTGCAAAACCAAATTGCAAAAACGAAATGGGAAGCGGTGAATATATAAACCACGGTCGTAATGGAAGAAACGATGAAATATGGTCGTAATGGGGGAAACGCTGGAATATAACGTTCACCGTTTGTATAAATCATAAAAAATGTAATAATTGAATTCTGAAATACAGCAGCGAGAGCATTGTGCAAAAGCGACAGCAGGCATGAAAACTACAAAAGTGACATGGAACCTAGTAAAGTGACGTGGCAAAAAGTGCCATTTGAGCTCTGAGAGCAGGACTGCCCTACGATCAATCGAGTGATGAGTCGAAGACGTGCCAGCGACAAGCTAGTTATAGGAGGCACGTCAGACTACATGCTCTGGACTGCGCCTCCGGCATGTAGTCTGACGTGCCTTCTATAACTACCTCGTATCCGAAAAATATCCGAAATGCACCCGAAATGATCTGATAGCTCCCAAATTCGCGATTAAATACCCCCGACGAATTCAACAATTTGCAATTTGAATTTCAAAAACTAAGCTTATCCTCCACGTCACGATCCCCGTTCATGCATCGGCCCAGAGCGTGACACCTGTCAAGTGTCATCATAAATTTGTAACGCTATTTTGCGTCTTCAGCGCAACGAAACGAGGGAGGTTGGATCGAAACTCCAGAACCGAAACGCGCGCGAACCGTAGAGTACCGTTCAGTCTGCGTAGCCCTGACTGAGCTTTGAATTCATGCATGATGCTGTCGGACAAATTTTGGCGGTCGGTCAAATTTTGGCGGTAGGACAATTTGGCTGTCGGACGAATTTTGGCGGCGCTACTGTTCAGTCTTCACACCACGCAGCTTGCACGTTTACAGCAGCACTTTGCAATGAGTATTATTCGCCGCATTTTTCTTGTCTCCCTTCTCTTATATAGGGAACCTCTTGTAGATGCTGGTGGAACGCGAGTCTACTCTCTTTACTCCACTCGCGAAGCTCCTAGTGGCCTTGATGACCCTGTTTTCGAGCAGCCATTCACAGCCATACCAGGTCATGTCTCCGAACCTCCCGCTGCCAATATTCCACATACCCCAGTTATCGATACTGCTGATG
Source organism: Cymbomonas tetramitiformis (assembly GCA_001247695.2). Lineage (NCBI taxonomy): Eukaryota > Viridiplantae > Chlorophyta > Pyramimonadophyceae > Pyramimonadales > Pyramimonadaceae > Cymbomonas > Cymbomonas tetramitiformis. The sequence continues at coordinate 38,985 of LGRX02001154.1, read as the reverse complement.
CTTTCGACGAATCCACCCTGTATGGCAACGATGGTTCAACCGAATCAGGGGGGAGTTCTGGTTACGAGTTTCCACCGGGTTTTATGCACGAGTATAGCTCTCTTGCCTTATTCTTGGCGCCCCCATTACGTGCCACTTACCAGTTGTATCTAGGCGCCGAAATTTCACTAGGCACAGAGTGTGCTCGCCTTTTGGAGCTGAAATTGAGCGGTAGCGTACCTGTCAAGTACATGGATTCCTTAATAGTTGGGAACAAGGCAATTGTCGATCACCTGACCTCAAAAAAAAACTTATATCCTGCAAATTACAACCAAGTGCTTGCTATTCTCGGGGTGGACACACATAAGAAGTTCGTTCGTGAGGCTGGCAACTCTGGTCTAAAATTTGTCTATTTTACTGTCCAACGCTGCATTGGTGAATTGTTTCAGGACACGGAATTCGTGCAAGCATTGCGCCACGACTTATTTGACACAATCCATGATATGTGGCGTGGAGGACACTACGTGCAGGCTAATGATCGGACTGGAGGACAGCGTTTCGACGTTGTCAATGGGGCGTACGAGCTTACTGTCGACTGGTTTAAGCCCTTCGATACCGTGGAAACCTACTCTTTTGGTACACTTTGGCTCCGATCTCACAACCTTAGACCTTATTTCAGATCTTGTTCCCGATTTTTTAAGTTGCTTATGATTCTACCTGGCCCTCACGAGCCCCCTGCCCGCGCAAGCCCTGAAAGTGATATCCCGACTTTTACATATTACCAAAACATTATCGTCGAAGAATTCCGCAAACTTGGCCAAACTGGGATAGAAATCACAGATTGTTTTGGGAGAACCTTCACGCACATCCCTTTTCTCACGACCTATTCCGCGGATACCCCAGCATCAGCAAAAGTGAAGTCGTGGGTTGGGCATGGGTCTTGCTTGGGGTGTCACTACTGCTGCTTTCAAGGCAGCTCGTACCAAGGCGCTGTTCGTTTCTTAGGCTACAATGAGCCATACCCGCAGTACATGATTTTTGGTGACAGAAGCTTTCACGCTTGGGAAGCCCCTAGATACAGCGTGGAACTCCTCCAACAGTTGGAGGAGTCTCCGATCCGGCCGTTTATGTATTCGTTTCCGCTTCCAGAGTTGGTCAGCTTGCCAACTTTCGATTTCGTCAAGAGTGTTTTGGTTCCTTATTATCATAAGTTATTGGAAGGAGTAGGAAAGGATTTGATATCCACGTTGAAGTTACAAATGTCGGTGCCTGAACAAACAGAGGTCGCGGGTCGTGTGGCGAGGATCGTTGCACAGATACCACGAGGCCGACATTCCGCTCGTAAATTTGAGGACCCTTTGAAGTACATTTTGTCGCAGAGCATGTCGAGCCTCAAAAGCTTGTTTGTAGTCTACGCACCATACCTTTTTCGTGGCCTCCTTAGCCCAATCCACTGGACTATTTTGCTTTTATTTCACAAGGTGTGCAGCTTTGCCATGACTTACCGCCGCGAGATCGAGAATGAACGTCGTGCACGTGCCCAAGAGAGATTGATGGAGTATGCACGTTTGTTGGAGGATACCTTTAACGTGACCTTGCTGACTCACAACTTGCACGTGATGGTCGCTCATCTCTTCGAGCAAGAAGACCACTTCGGTGTTTTGTATTTTTTGAACGATTTGTGGGGAGAACGGTGTCAGCACATGGCAAAGTTCGATGTGAAATATAGGTCAAACACTGAAAACGTATTCAAAGTCTTAGCCAATGTCACACTTGGCAGGAGTAAGCTGCTTGAGTGGAGAGTCAAGCTATCAAGCAATCAGGCGCGTGACACACCACTCGATCAGCCTCGAATCTTTCATAAGTGGTGTGCCGATTCTCTGAGGGAATCCTCGGACTTAAGCGCGGATGAACTCGAATCCCTCTTGCCTCGCGGAAGAGAGTGCTTCAAGAAATACTGTGACGGGTTTGTTACGTTCGATTGCGAGAGAAATAAGTATGTTGCCTTGGGAATTCCTTATGGGCCGTATGAGATTTGTGAGCTGGTTACATTTTTCGATTCTTACGTCCTAGTGAAGTTATTCTCCTCTGATACGGACAACGATGGTTTGGTTGCCGTTACTCATTGTGTTCAGTGGATGTCTCGTTCTTTCGCAGATATCGTTGCTCCCGTCAACTTGATTTGGAATGATGATTTCACGCGCGCGGAAGTCCTATTTGAATACTACCACCCTTACTTATGAATTCTTGCTTACCATTTTATGTGTACGCAATATGTAATACTCTTGATTGTGTAAATATTGAGTGCAACCATATTACACGCATAGACAGCCTGATGAACGAGAGAACTAAGTAAGCATAGCATACCTGAATTTTGATTGCATCCTATACTGTTTGGCACCCGCGATGAAACTTGCCGAGCACCCGCGATGAATCTTCTGAGTGTTAAACTAAAATGACTGGTTTGTTAACCGTGGTACACTAATAAATCCCAATGCACTCTGATTGGCAGATGTAATGTGCACCTGATGCACTCTAAAATACCCTAATGCACTCGATATGTGTATATTTCACCTTGTGGTATATTAGTGTGCTTTAGAGTGAATTCGGATAGTACTCTAATGCATCCGAATGCACTCTAATCGGCAGATTTAATGTGCACCTAATGCACTCTAAAATACCCTAATGCACTCGATATGTATATATTTCACCTTATGGTTTATTAGTGTACTTTAGAGTGAATTTGGATTGTACTCTAATGCATCCGAATGTAATCCATATCACCTCGTGGTATGGTAGGGTGCATTAGTATGATTTAAGGTGTCATTTGTATTGTACTCTAAATTAACACTAATATACTCTATCGCATGTTAAAATGTGGAAGCGATAGCATGCGCGGCTAGGGTGTAGTTAGGGTGTATTAGTGCGTGCATTAGTGCGTGTCTAGTTAGGATGTATTCGATTGCTATGGGTGCTATTTGGATATTATACATCCTAATGCACACTAGAATCACTCCCTAAATTGACACAATGCCCCCCAATATTTGAGATTGCACTCTAATATTTTAGGGTACCTATCCATATTAGAGTACGACTAGGGTACAGAAAATCTGTAGTGATATCTGTGGATAAATAAAAACTGCTATGCTACCTTTGCCAGACCGTGGTTTGTCATTCGGATCTTATGGCCAGTAAACCGCAGCTACCGGATACTGAGGTGGACGGAGTTGTGATCCTGAGTTATGATTGACATACATAACTAAACGAATTTCACATTAGTACGTTGTCGAATCCAATCTATGAAATGTTCGTCAGAGCGCGCGTACCGGACCGAAAAATAAAAGGAGCACTGGGGCAGATCGGGTGAGGATTTAAAGCGGACTCATAGAGACCCTCCGATATCTCGTTAAGCAGGGCCCACTCCGTTTGCATTAAAAACAAGCCGAAATTTCGAATTTTCGGAAGGGGCTCTCCATAGTATTTCTGTGAACTTCGGGGGAGTAAGCTCTCTGAAGGGAGGAAGAGGTGGATGCATTATATAAAGCCGTAAAGCAGTAGGGCAGAAATGCTACTATTTGTTTTTTAATCGTCACTCTGAAATACGATACGAGCGGCAGCGCAATATCTATCCGTAACGTAAACCTCGGAAGATACCTTGAATCGTCACTCTGAAATACGATACGCAATTCATGGGGGCTACATCCTAAGAACTGTAAACCTTGAATCGTCACTCTGAAATACGATACGCAATTCATGGGGGCTACAACCTCGAAGAACTGTAGGGCTAAATGCCTAAGGTGAGGGTTTAAAGTGGACCCAGTTCCCCCCAAAATCCTAAAATCGCCTTGAGGGACGCCTCATCGGTGTAAGAAGACTGGTACCCGCTCAACAACAAAGACATCAAAGACATATAAAAAGGTATGCACCCTATATTGTGAGGTCACAACTCTTTTAAGAGGGGAGATCTGTCAGGGATATGACCGATGCCATATGTGTCATACATGTCATACGTATCATACCATGTCATATCATGTCATGTCATATGTTATAATGACATACAATCGTCGAGTATCGTCAGTACGGTCGACTGTGACATGTACAATCATACTATCTGTCATCCACTCACCATGAGTGACATCTGTCATCGAGAGGCTGATTACAACATCTCGATGATGAAGCAAGACAAGTTCTTGAAGAACAAACTGTTCTGAAGGGACGCGTCTTCGCTTCAAGCATGAATTGAACACCATGCGGGTATCATATGGCTTATTCGATCAGCCGATACTGTTGTTCACCCAATGCCCTCGGGTTCACAACCCGATAGTGGTAGCGCTTGAGAAGCGCGGGGGCATTGGCGTATATGAGAGAGCATTGAGCTCAAGCAGTAGATTCTGGATATCAGACTGCACTCATACCCACCAAACTCTTGCGCGTGCTATTGTCGTTCAATAATAGCCGTGCCATACATATCGCTCGCATAGCGAGCCCTGATACTATGAATGTACGATCTACATACGCGCACATATGCGCTTCAAAAAGTTTCACATGCTAGTTTATATGGGGTTAAATTAATCGTGATAGCACAAGGCGTAATTTCCACATATGCACAAACTCAAATATGGCCTTTTCAAAAGCTAACCATTGAACTTAGGTAATTTATCAAATAGGTCGCGCATCGCGATGTCAACATTTCGCAAATATGTCGCAAACCAAGTGAAGAGCCGGAGAAGGGAGCGGGGGTGTTGAGGTAGGAGAATTCGCTAAATGTTGGGGGGGGCTAGGCGTTGGAGCGAGATGCGGGGCCTCCCGGAGCGCAAAGCGTGCGGCTAGGGGCAAGCCTCCCTAGGGGTTGTGCCGTCTTTGCTAAGGGGGAAATCCCTTGTGCCCCCCCCCCCCGGAGCAATGTTCGCCCCCCTATGTCCACTACCCGGTCTTGGGTACATCACGATGTACCCAAGCCACTCATTGTTCCGCACGCCATGGCGAGCTCGAAACATTTCAAGTGTCCATATGGCCGATATAGATTGTCAATAACACACCAATCTTGGGTATGAACCATATGTTTGGCGGTATTCATGTCATAGACATGGGTTTTTGGGGGCGGTTGCCTAGGTGATTTTCCAGAAAAGACGAAATTCTCAAGTTCTAAATTCTTGGGTACATCGCTTGGGTACATCGATTTGTATGCATGGTTATGCACATGAAAATTGCATATTTGGTCGATGTTTCATTAGGGCATTAACATAGACCCTTCAAAGCACTTATTTTATCATGGGTCGGTCCCATACCTCACAAGTTATCATACTTCATCATCAAGACTTCTCATCATAAAACAGTGTCAGATTTTAGATTTCGCCTAAAAAAATGCGCGCGGACATGTGTGATGACTCCCACCCATCGATCTATTGAACGAAGGCATATTTACATGTGCAATGCATGTTATCGCAAATACGATTGCCAAAGAATGAGCTGACAAATATTTTTGGTCATAATAATCAATATCACAGGTCACCTTCAACCGCTCGCGTCGACTCGTCCCCATACCCGATAAGGTACCTCGTGCCGTGCGGCAAGTAAGCAGTTAAGCTTGGGGATCTAGGGTACGCCGAACATGACGAGAATAAATTAATTAAGATATTGTGGTGTAACAAACCTTAAAAAGTATTCCACTTTGTGAAGAATCCCCCCCTAAGATATGCGAGACTGTGAAAAAGGCGAGTCGCAACAAACCGTGGTAAAAAAACAATTAGAAAAATGTTTTTGGGAGCCAAGTTGCGATTTGCATGGGTTTGAATGCACCTGACATGATATATATCCTACCAGGATGCTTGTGACGGCATATTCCCGTGTTCATGATGATGTTGGCTAGCTATATTGATGATTCGTAACGACAAACCGTTAAATTTATGCCCCCATACCGTCGATTTAGCTTGGGTACATCCCTATGTACCCAGACCCTCTTGGGTACATCCCCATGTACCACCGGGTAGTGGACACCTAAGGACACAATGTTAATGACCAGGGCTCTATATCGGTTTGGTTTTTCGGTATCGATACAATCCGATATCCGAAAAAGGTATCGATAATCGGCACAATCGATAAATAATCGATTATTTGGGCATTTACATGTAATTTGTTATAAATTAATTATGGAACACCAAAACCTGCACAATCGATAGTTTGATATTGCAATCCGATAATCGGCGATAAATACGATATATCGATAGTATCGGTTATCGGAAATATTGATGTAGAGCCTTGTTAATGACACGATATGCCACGAGAATCACACGTGAACCACACAGTGTTAAGGATGTGTGATTGTGTGACACATCCTTAACACTGTGATTGGCCGAGCATATCACTAGACAAAGGGCCCCCAAAAGTACCACCTCTCGAAAATCGGCTCAAAAATACGGTGTTGATTTTTTTTTAAATGGCCCGGAAATCGTTTGGAGGGCTTTAGTCCTTTGGTTCCAAAGCGGGGTCGGGCTTCGTTAGTCCTTTGGTTCCCACGAAAGCGGGGTCGGGGGCTTTAGGCCTTTGGCTCTCATGAAGGGGGTGACCTTGTGTCACTGACAGTCAGCCCCCTTTCTGTGTCACCCCTCACTGCGAGTGTCACTTGCAGTCTGTCACGTGCTTTCCGACCGACAATCCGACAAACACAAAACCGCCCTAAGTAATTGTGTTATCAAATTGTCTTAGCCGTTTTGCCCGTTCCTGACTGTTCGTTCCTGAAGCTGTGAATATATATCTTAACTATATATATATCACACTCTTCGTGAGGCGGTTATGGGCCCACCACGCTTCCACTGCGCGCGAGGCCGGGGGTGGGGGGCGGTTCTGGGCTTTCATGCGAGGAAGACAGATCCGCTGTCCGGCTAAGCTCGCTGAACATCAAACTGATAATCACATAAACAGTGTCTGGCCGAGGCTTTATGCTCTCGGAAACCCAGACAGTAAAGCAAGACTGTACTACTGTACTGTACTACTGTACAATACAGTGCTACTGTAGGATGTCACGGACACGATACGGAAGCAGGGTCAGGCTAGGGGCTAGTCAGAGCCCATAATAACTAAGCCTAAACCCGAAGTCCAGCACACCACCCGTGGGTGTGACTACCTAGCAAAGCAGGTACAGGATATACAGCCACGAGATAAGAAACAAACACCTAACATTCACTTCGGTGGAAACCGATCACTGCTAGCTGGGTGCCGGGGTCTTGACCCGGCCATCCCACTACTGGGCTAAAGCTAATCAAGCTGCCAGGATAACTGAAGTAAACTCAGCCACTTCGAGGCTGGTCAGCAGGGCTGAGTTCAGCGGCCGGGATGCAAGTACAGAAGAATCCCGAAGTGAATTGCAAGTTGTCTGTGTCAAATTGAGCACCACCAGACCCAAGTGGGTAAGGTGGATCCACAGCAGAAAGTAAAGCAACAGAAGAACTGAGACGAGCAGAACCCCACGGCGGTTTGAGCATTGAAGAAGGAGACAAAAGAACTCGATCATCTGGCGGCCAATCACGGATGTCCAGAGAACCAAGCGGCGAATCCGAAGTAAAGAGATCCCCAGTAGACCGACGGGCGGTGGCCCCGGGCTCAACCAGGCCCCTGTCACCACCGCCCACGGCAACCAGAGATGCCGTAGCGCTAGCCATCAAGGAGCAACAAAGCACGGAAGCCATCAATGCACACCGGAGAAAGCTCGGCGGAGCCCGGGGACGGTACATCGGAGTCAGACCGCCACCGGTCGCTGGCGATGCTCCCCCGTCAGAGTCATGCTCAAGAGTGCCGAAGGAGCCAAAAGCCACTTGCTGCCCGCCGTCAGAGTCACTGTCAGAGCCTTGGTCATTGTCAGAGCCTTCAGAGCCAATGTCAGAAGTCTCAACCCTCATGCCAGCAAACAGCGGAGCCGGTGCAGAGTCGCCGAGCTGGAGTGACGGGACAGAGCCAGGCAAGCCGAGAGAGCCAGGGACAACCACTGGCGGGTCATGAGCCGCAGGCACACCACCAGCCACGAGTGCAGGGGAATGCCGAACCGCAGGCGGTGGCGGAATCGAGCCGCGTGCATCCGAGTGGAACGTGGCCAGACCAAACTGAGCCATGCCGTCATCGTCAGCCGCCGCATCCTGAGCGGAAGCCGCCGCATCCTGAAAGTGCCGCAGAGACGTGGGCTCAGCCGTCACAAAAGAATGCGCCGACAGCTCGACCACCTCTGGGTGACCTTCCATCGTGCAGAGCGACTCGAAGGCATGTTCATCCCCAGCGTCATAGAAACGCTGGAAACGAACAGCCAGGCAGTCAGTCTCATAGTCCTCAACTGCGCCACAGTAGTGGGCAGACTGAGGACCGCCGTTGGGGCATTCAGCATGCCAGTGTTTCAAACCACTTTGTGCACACTCCGCATTTCTGCAGTGAGGCACGAAGGCACCGCTCTTCTTGTCAAACGAGACAGGAGGAGCGGTGCCAAGTGGCTTAACACCAGCACGATGATGCTTAGCAGCAGAGCGGGTAAGGTGCTTGCCCGCAGGCGGTGCCCCTTCCCGCTTCTGCCGCTTTAGGTCACGAATGTCCTGCTGCATGCGCTCCAGCTGCTTCTGCAGACTGGACAACGCCGCAGCTAGGTCAGACGCGCCATCGCCGAATGACAGAGCAGAGACACGGGTGTCAGAGACTTTCAGGCCGTGGCGGAACTGCTCCCGCACACGAGCCTGGATAGTCAGAAGAGACACTCCCTGCCGCTGGTCAGCCCGAGCCAGAGAGTTAGTCAATTCACGATACAGTGCCGAGTTGCCGAGAGCCTTGAGAAACTGCCGCTTCACCGCGTCCTCTGGCAAGTTGTGGGAACGCTGAACGTCCCGCAACAGGCCATTGAACTCACGGATTTCACGGTCAGGATCTCCGCTGCTGGGGATGCGAACCGCCAGCAGCGACTCAAAAGAGTCAAAGGGCTCTGAGCGTTCCTGGAGCATGCGTACCACCTCAAGGGCAGCACGCTTGCCATCTCCAGGAACGTCAGACCCAGAGGCCTCAAGCCAGTCACGAGCAGGCGAGCCAGGGCGAGCCAGAAACGTCAGAGCCGAAAGCAGCAACTCGTTGCCCTCATGCCTAGCCGCAACAGTCATGTCAGTCAGGTCAAAGAGGGGAGCAAGCGCCTGCGACTGCAGAAGAAACTGCGCCCGAAGCTCATGCATGATCTGTGAAAAAATGTCGACCGCGTCGGACTCCGTACCAGCGAAGCGGTCTGATTTGTCTCCGAGAATTTTCGTGGCAACGATTTTTGCAACCTTTCTGTCAAAATTGTCGCGAGCAAGCTGCTGACATTTGTCGAGAACCTCCCTCGCAGCTGCGGTGGACGGAGCTGGCAGCTGCGGGGTGTGCGGTGTCGCAGTGTGCTGCGCACCCACATCATCAAAAATCGTCTCTAATCTACGGACGCGAGACCGCGTCACTCTATTTGCTGTGGTAACCATGATGGAGAGACAGGGGAAAGGTCGAGCTAAGCAGGGTGGTGGTGTAAAAATTGTCACAGCGGCCAGATACTCTGTAGAAGTCTCAGCAGAACAGCTTGAAAATTACAGGTCGTAAGCGGAAGATTGAGAGCGGCCAAAATTCACAACGTGTGGAGCGTCCTCGCCAGGGCCAGTGGCGCACGATGCAGATCAACTCTCGCTGCGACGATACTGCCGTAAAACAAACGACAATCCGTCACAAACCGATCTCCTGCGCAGCGAAGGCGAGCACAACGCGTGCCGCCATCACTGACATGTCAAAAGGCCATACCGCGAGAATGATACACCACCGCCCAAGTGGGCGCTCAACCCCTCCTACGTCCTACTTAGCCGAACATGGCAACAACAAGGCGCTGTGCCATCATCAGAATCACCGGAAAGCCGGTGCGGGCCATAACCTGCGAGGAAGATAGATCCGCTGTCCGGCTAAGCTCGCTGAACATCAAACTGATAATCACATAAACAGTGTCTGGCCGAGGCTTTATGCTTCACGGGTATGCTGACTTTTCCCCCCCCTTAGGGGGGAGCAGTGGTGCACCCTTAGTTTCACCCCTCGCCTGGATGTCACCTGCAGTGCTGCCTGTGTCACAGTGTCAGGCTCCCGAAACACTTAGCCAGACATCATATTATTTTATCTGACTTTAGTATTCCAAGAGCCAGCACACCTGCATTTTTACAGTTACAAAACAGCATATATATATTCATATATCTCCTGTTTGATCAGGTTATAGCCCACGCACCTTTTGTGTTGGCTTATTAGTCTCTCTGGTCCGCTTCGCTTTTTGCGACTCTATCGACATCTTTTGGCAGCAACACGACATCAGCCGCACCGCACCACTCGCAGCACGTCACGGCACGGCAAACAACATCGCGACATCTTGACATCTTTTTCACGACATCTTCAGCTGTTTTTATTGCACACCTCGTGTGCTTCAAGTTACAACTGGACTCGCAATATTTTATTCCGACAATGGCTTCGACTCGACGTGAGGGACTTGCATCCGCTCTGCGCGCTGCCCGCACACATCAGGGCGGAACACCGTCACATTCACCTTCCGATTCGCAGTCTACCCCTGCCTCGTCCCGTAGACCACGCAGAATTGTTGGAACGTCTTCATTGCGCTCAAAGCCGACATCAACGGTCAACGCCCCTACGGCTTTCGACTACTTCAACGATCCCGACGTTTTGACCACCACGCCTGTGGAGGAGGGGCGCGAGGATGAGTACATCGAGCAGCTCGCCTACGCTTTTCAGTATGGGAGTGACCTCCTCTCGTTCCTGAAGTCTACTGGCCTCAAAATGCCCACTGGTTACACTTTGGACACCACGACTGCCGACGTGGACTTCAACGCCCTCCTCTCGGGATTGGCTCACGTGCTGTACCCCGTCTCCTACAGCGAGGCGGCCAAGCTCCTGGACCTCGAGCACGACCATGACTTTTACCACGTCACCATCAACGAGATCCTCTTCAGCATCCTTCCGCACCCGCTTCGTGGCAACGCGCTGAGTGTCTACCACGAGTGTGCCCGCCACCACCCTGCTGACGGCCGCTACGCTCTTCAGCGCTTACGGTACGAGGTGGAGGGTGTGCCCGACGCGGACGGCATGCGCTTCTAGACTCAGATGAGGGCGGTTGTCCTCACCGAGATCGAGGACCCCGCCCCACAACTTGCATTGATTCGACGGCTTGGTGACCGCCACCAGAAGCTTAAGCCGGCGTACAGCGACCCCGACCGCGTCATGGACCTCTGGCACATTCTGTCCGAGTCCGCCAAGCAGTCGCCGTACATCGCCCCTCTGTACCTGGTGGTGTTGCGCGAGTTGCGTGCGGGTGCGGTCTTCACTTTTGCCCGCCTTGCTCTCCGCATCCGCCTCGCCTTTCGGGACGAGAGCCCCCTTGCCACACTCTCGTCCTCTGCCGCTCCCGACATCCCGCCCGAGGGCTCTGGCTACCGCCCTAAGCAGGCGCCCCAGAGGCCCAACCCATCTCCGCGATCCCCTGTTGCCATGGCCCTTCGCATGCAAAAGCAATCGGCTGCGCCCTTGGAGGGAAAGTGGACTTCCGATTCCCCGAACTCCATGTACCTCAAGTGGGTGGGTACGGGTTTTCCCTGCACTGTCTGCTTCCGCATGTGGCACGTCACGGACTCCCACCCCGACACCCGTGGTGCCTGCCCGTACGTGTGTGTCGAGGCATTCGCGAACAACAGGCACCTGGAGACATCGCGAGCGGCCACTGCCCGCCCGCCGCTTGATGCATCCGCCGCCGCCCTCACGGCACCGCCCCCTGCGGTGGACCCGCCGGCTCCACCCGAGGAGCAGCCTGCTGCGGCAGCCCTCTCCGCCCGCCTCTCCCTGCCTGCACCGATTGCGGGTGATGCGATCGACACCGTCGGCAGCGGCTCTCTGGTGGTGCCAACCACGGACGATGCCGCCTATCCGCTGCCTGATGACCTCGAGGAGCCTGCTTGCTACGGCGCCGCCTTCGACGACGAGGACGACACCGATTGGCCAGCATTTCGCTCTTCCCCTGTGTGGCTGCCCAAGATCAACGGCAGTGTGAGCGGAGAAGCTCCACAACCCTAAAATTGGATTCGGGCTTGAGATGTGAGAATTTACTAGCGCCATGCATGGAATTGCTTCTAGCTAGGTTGAAAAAGGCCTCTCAGAGTAACATTCTAACATTTCTTCTAGCCGCCTGTCCGGGTGTACCGGCTGGCCCTGCAGTGCACCTCCCTCCTTCGGGGTGAGGTGGTGTCACGGGTATGCTGACTTTCCCCCCCCCTTAGGGGGGAGCAGTGGTGCACCCTTAGTTTCACCCCTCGCCTGGATGTCACCCGCAGTGCTGCCTGTGTCACAGTGTCAGGCTCCCGAAACACTTAGCCAGACATCATATTATTTTATCTGACTTTAGTATTCCAAGAGCCAGCACACCTGCATTTTCACAGTTACAAAACAGCATATATATATTCATATATCTCCTGTTTGATCAATGCTCTCGGAAACCCAGACAGTAAAGCAAGACTGTACTACTGTACGGTACTACTGTACGGTACTACTGTACAGTACAGTGCTAAGATGTCACGGACACGATACGGAAGCAGGGTCAGGCTAGGGGCTAGTCAGAGCCCATAATAACTAAGCCTAAACCCGAAGTCCAGCATTTCATGGCCGAAGGCCATTTTCGTTTGGTTGTTGAAAAAAAGCTTATCTATAGGGCTTTTTGGATCATTTTTCAAGGTGGGCTGGGGGGGGCTGGCCTTCGGCGCCGACAAAGGCGCGCGAGGGGGTGCTGGGCTTTGGGTCAAAACCCCAAACGATTTCAGGCCGTTTTTTCTTTTTCTTTCAACACTATAATATTTAAAAATAAATAGATGACCAGGTGTCACCATCGTGTGCGAAGGTGCAGGTGCAGGTGTAGGAGCATTAGACCGGACCCATTTGCCATTAGGATAAACCGTTCATTCTTAACAGTGGTAATTATCCGAATCTGACAGTGCATATACAATTCCAGAGATCAAGATGCGACAACAAGTTACAAAACACTTACAAAATGCCTTCGTCGCTCCCAAGGAACCTGTTCGGACCTTCCGATGTAAAACATCGGACGGTTTATCCTAATGGGTCCGGTCTAAGGAGCATGCGCACGGCTACCATGAACCATCATGTCGATCTGCGATCTTATTTAAATTTGTCGCTCGATGCCGCAAAAAACGCGACTGAATCGGCTGTCGCGGGCTGTCGCGGGCTGTCGCGGGCTGTCGCGGGCTGTCGCGGGCTGCTCGATGCTGTTTCCAAATGCTCGATGCTGTCGCTTCGTTTCCAAATTTCGGGAGGAGAGAGCAAAATGTCGAACAGCATCAAGGATTTGGAAACAGAGCTCAAAAGTTATGCTAGTGACGTGGCAAGAAATAGCATTCGGGTCTGAGCGAGCAGTGCGACCGTAGGATCAGTCGAAGACGAGCGAGCGACAAGCTAGTTATAGCTGCCACGTCAGACTATATGCTCTGGACTGTGCCGGGCGCAGTCCAGAGCATATACGTCTGACGTGGCAGCTATAACTACCTCTTATAGGCATGGCAAAGCAGCCATAGGCCCATAGCCGCAACCAAGCCGCCCGCGCCCGCGCCCTTGAACACTTTTTATATGGGCCTACATGTACATTCAACATTGCTGACCAGCAGGAAACCGCCGGCGGCGATATTCATTTGCTTCCAGATTTTGTTATAACTTCCCTCCAATCCATGGAATGCAATGCCGGCGATTCCATGCAGAATAAGAAGGAAACCAACAAAGATCGTCGGCGATATAACTGATAAAGCGACGATTGGCAAACCCGCGACAAGTGACAACACCAGCGCCGAACCGCCGCGCGCTGATTGCTACTTCTTTGTCAGCTGACGGCCAAACTCCCTCATTTTCTGACACGTGTTCACACATGACGATGCTTGAAGGCAGCGTTTATACGTCGGAACTCGGAGATGGGAAGTATTACTAAATACAGTGCTAGATACGTTTATATACAAACGTTTTGACACTGTTTTGACCTTTTCGCTTTGCATATATAGTATCAAGGGCCGGATGAAGTGCATCCCTGCGTCTGAGGCACATTTCCCACCAAGGTGAGGGGGCGGGGGACTGATCAGTTTTGACCAACTGGTCAGCTTTCCTTAAGTATGTAATCCCATACTTAAGGCTATATCATATGAAAAATCGAAAAGGCGGATTTTACGGATGGATTTCAAATGTGTACTTTTCACTGTTGAACTCTGCGGAGGGACCGATCGGAAAGAACTTCGATTTTAACATCGCGCCTATTTTCAGCCGTTAGATCCCCATACTTAAGGAAATCCTGACCGGTTTACAGTGTGTTGACCAGTCAGGCCCAGATTCGTCAGAATCGAGGGGGGGGTGCCCCAACGCAGGGATGCACTTCACCCGGCCTAGTATGAGGAGGTGGTAATTAGCCCGAATATGTTATAAATATAATATGATGAACTATGACAGTACTGTATGACTATTGCTTGCTTTGCTGTCAAATATTCAATATTTATGCACTCATTTATACATTCGCCAGATAACATATCGAGGTTACGTGTGACACGTGATCGTGACCTCTGATATTGGGCAATTTCTATTGGCGATGCTGTTGACCGGTGTCACCCAATTGGAATCCCAAGCCCAGAATCCCCGATGGTGTATTGATGGTTAAGTGTAACATCAGCATCGTGTGATCCGAAACTCCGAATGGTCTATCGTATGCCTCAAGCCCTCAATCGTCGGCGTTTTTAATTTGTTCGATCCACACCATCGGATGAAAATCATATGTGTACGAGAGTACGATGCAGCCTGCACGATCTTTCGCAATCTCGATTATTTTATGTAACCAATTACAGAGCTGAAGAGGGGAGCATCCAAAATGTCACGAAGGTGCCGTCACGCCGACACGTGCAGGTGTGTCACTAACGGCGTTTTAAGGCGAACTGTATATGTATGTACGACGATGTCGATGTCACTGTCGAGGTGTCGATTTATATCTGGTTATGCTTATCTCATCATCTGATAGCGGGCGTCGGCGTGTAACGTGTAACGTGCTAACTTGGTTGTCAAGAATGACAAGATCGAAGATGAATACTGAAATTGTAGTAGGGCCGTGCAGTTCAGCAGTGCAGTCGTCACAGACTGTCTCAGACTCGCACGTCGCGTGCGTCCACTACTGCACTCGTGTACTCCACAACTCTCAACTGCACTCGACTGTCGCTGTCGATGTCATGTGACGCTTCCCGTATAAATACTCCATATTTCCAACGTTTGTGTCGATTGAAACATAACTTAAACTTTTACATTGCTACAAACAACAAGCGAAAGCATATTCCCCCGAACAGTCGGATGAATATTCTACATTCTCCCATAGAAGTGAGGCACTGATAATCATTGAATTCCTCCATCATTAGCCGTATCATATATCGGCAGCTTCACAGTGGTAAAATCGTGAGTAACAAGTATAACCTGCTCGTCTGCCTAGATATCAGTATGAAGACTGCTTCCGGTGTGACGAGTAAGGTGTCCCTCGCAAACGGGGCGAACGCTGCTCAGCACAAGAACCAGCTTCGATGTGCCAGCAAGTCGAACCACCAACAGAAAAGCCGCTCTTCAAATCTAGTTACTGCAATCATGGCACCAAACACTCTTCCTGGTACTGCTTTGAATAGCGACGAGTTGACAGTGTACACTCTCGATTCGTTTGCGACCCATGCCGACCGCACCACGTGCACAGAGTCTGGTTCTAGTCTGTTTGCCTCTGCCCCAGTAAAAGATGAAACCATGGTGGTAGACAATGGAAATGGGAAAACCATTGAGTTTGACCCCCTTGCTATGGTATACGCAAAGCAGTTTCCAGGCCCCAAGTCGAAAACAGTGATTGCAGATTTCCGCAAATTAATTCGTACATATCCCTGGCCATTTGTCGTGGACGTGGAGGCATGTAAGGGACTTTACATTCACACAGTCGATGGCCAAAGAATATTAGATTTCGCGGGCTTGTATGGATCTTTGCTTCTACGATACAATCATCCTCGTATGACGACACCTGAGGTAGCTGCGAAGCTTGCGGTAGCGGCAACTACTAAGCTGGCGAATCCGGATTTCTTATCTGTGCAATGTTATGATTATTACAAGCTGCTCCATAGGATTAGACCGAAGAGCTTCAGCAGCGAGAAGACCCAAGTTTATGTCGGTAAGCAACACATCTTGTACTTCTTTTGGAAAGCTACGTCGTTGTTCGTGCCTCAAAAATCGTGTAACAAGTTTAACAACCTGAAGTGAAAAAATTCTCGTCGTTTTCGTCTTGTGCTGATCAGCTGAAATGTTTGGTGAACAGTCAACAGTGGCGCAGAGGCAGTTGAGAACTGTATGAAATACGCCTTAAAGCTGCAGCAAGAGAAACTAGAGGCACTTGGTCAACTTCTCCCAAGAGCTCGTCGGTTCATCTACTTTGATTCCGGGTACCATGGTAGGAACGTGTACACGTTGTCCGTGACGGATATAGCTCATGACCCGAATATCGATGACTTCAACGAGCAGGTCAGTTGATCTCTCTGAATCTGGTAGTTGGCACACCGCTGTTATGCAAGGACGTCTTTTCAATGCCTATTTATTGGAACCTTACAGCAAGAACTGATGGGAACGTCTCGTCGCCCGTGTTTGTTTTATTTTGCTTTGGATTGCAAATTTTACCGGCGCGTATTGTAGAAAAGTTTCGGTCCTAATCCTAGCTTTCCACGCAGGTTGTGGGCAACTTGAAGGTCCCATTCCCGTATATCGATCACGATGCACCTCATGAAGAGAATATTGCACGAATGGAACAAAGCCTGGCGATGGTCGAAGAATTGATAGAGCACTACGGACATGAGGTGTGTGGCGCTCCTGAATACACTTCCTTTTTTCAGATACTTTTGAGGTCCTCGTATGTCCGAGAAAAGCACATGAGAGACATAAGGTTGTTAGCCTTTGTTGTTGCCGAGTCCGCTGTTGCCCTCAGCCTCGTATACAAGACTCGCCAAGATTAGTTCTCAAATGTCAAGGATATTCTTAGAATGACGTATCACCCTTCTTCTGACAAATTTTCATTGCGAGCGATGACTTACAGCATTCAGTTTGCTGCTGCTCAGGTGGTCGGCTGCATAATCGAAACGCTGCAAGGAGCTGGCGGCAACCGTACTGCCTTTCCTGAGTTTTTTACCAGACTTAGCTTGCTTCTCCAAGAGAAAAAGCGGTACCTGATCGTGGACGAAGTCCAAACTTCGGGTGGATGTCTGGGAGCAGTTTGGTCTGTCGACTTGCTCGACCTTCCGTACGGCCCGCATGCGCTTGCAAGTGCGAAGAAGTGTGCGAATGGAGTTGTTTACCTCCGACAGGCCCTGAATGATGATGGGATTCTTGACTCCACTTGGGGAGGCAGCATCACGGACATGACCAAGTTTACGGAGGAGTGGAAAATTGTAGAGGAGGAAAACCTTATTGAAGCTGTGCCTTTGAAAGAGAAAGTGCTGGTCAATGGACTTCGACGGTTGCAGGTTGGTGCCAACCCTTTGTTTTGTTCCTTTGAAGACTTTATGTTCGTCGGTGAACGGGTATTCCGCTGCTTGTGCTGAAAGCCTGCTTTGTGTCACAGGCAAAGCACGGAAATGAAATGGTGCGCAATGTACGTGGCATCGGTCTTTACCAGGGCTTCACGACTGACGAGAAGTCCCAAATTTGCGAAATAGCTCTTCAGACGGAGTCTTTGTTTTTGTTGGGTGCTGGTCCAAGCACCATCCGATTCCGACCTCCACTTGACGTGACGGTTGAGGAGATCGAGTTGATGCTCAGCAAGCTGGACGTTGTTCTAAGCCGCGTGCAGAGTTTCAAGAGCGGTCTGTACCAGTTTGCTGAGTAAAGTTGTTTGTGTTGATCTGCGTTTTTCCTGGAGCAGTATATCTGCCAAGCGCGCGTTGCCCGGTTGCAAAGACCGCCTTCAGGCGTCAATTTTCTCTCTTAGATGCCCGCGTCAATTTTCTCTCTTAGATGCCCAGCGTAACCATTTTGCAACCAGCCTAGATAATGTAAATATGAGTTGTAGAATGCTTAATATTGTCAGATGAGGCTAAGATTCATCAATTTGCAAAAGCGCAGATCTTGAATGATAAGCTTGCTATGTAGTCATCAAATTGGTGGCATGAGTTTGACCCTTCCTTTGTGGTTCCAAGTATTAGGTGGGAGCCCTTGTTTCGTTTGTCCGACGTTGTAATGAGAAAGACCCCTGCAAGCCGAAATTTACGAGACATTATATCCTTATTCACTGTTGCTTAGTGGAAGAGTCTCAAGCTTGGGGGTACAAACGGATATCTGAAATTATGCCCCGCGGTTTGCAACGAGCCAGATCGGATAAAAAATTCAGTGTTTTCGATGCACTTCATAAGCGCTGTAAATTCGCTAACTTATTTTTTTAAGCGCGGTAAGTTCGTATGCGGCTGTTTAGCAAATTGTTTCCATGGGTAATCTACGACCTTTAAAACGAGAGTCATGCTGTAACGGGTCGCGATGCAGTCATCCGACGAAGGTAAGCGCGCGAAGCTGCGCGAATTGCGAATCGTGCCATATCGGAAACTGTACCAGTGTCACAAGAGAGCCGAGCTTGAACATCAATACGGTAAGCTCCTGTAGCTCAGTCGTAGAGCAAGCGGACATGCAACCGTGAGGTCACCACGCATATCCAAACCGGCTTTGGAGCAACATTTGTGCTCGATCGGGTCTTGTACAGTGAAAGTCCCATCACAAGTTGTAGACTTTAACACATGCCGTGACCTCACACCTTGGTGCGCTCAATCAAGCATCCGCTATACCACCCCTAGTATATCGGATGTGCGCAATGGATGCGCAAGAGTCTCAGCATCATTATTCTGTCCCCCTTTCTACTCAACTCAATGAAAAGATCCAAGCAATAATCCATAATCCCGTTTACTCGTAAAGTTGGAACGTTGCACAAGGCGCCAAGCTCGCGGGCATCTTAAAATGTCGAGATGTCCTCACTTGATCCCAAGTTTGTTGGTGCCCCCATGTTACCAACAGTCTTGGGAATAACATACGAACCATATCCGTGCTTTATATCACGTAGATAGCG
Source organism: Cymbomonas tetramitiformis (assembly GCA_001247695.2). Classification (NCBI taxonomy): domain Eukaryota; kingdom Viridiplantae; phylum Chlorophyta; class Pyramimonadophyceae; order Pyramimonadales; family Pyramimonadaceae; genus Cymbomonas; species Cymbomonas tetramitiformis. Next base: position 19,832 of record LGRX02001154.1, on the reverse strand, counting down.
CATATGCACAAGGTCAAACAAGGGCTGCAGTCCTTTCGCGTGAGGCGCGGAATATATCTTCTGAATGCCTTCTGCATGTCTAATAAATTTCAACATTCGTATACGTATTCGCACGGAATATTTTTAGGCAGAAATAAATTTGCAAGAAGGATGAGTACAAGCAAGATCGTATGGCATAGTACACTTCTCGCCATCCTTGACAAACCTATTCTCAATGCAATGAAGTTTGATACACGACAAGAGATTTCCGCGCGGTCTCCTCCTGTAGTAGTCTGGGTGACCGTCACCCGTAGGCCGAAACGTAGCACCCCGGTTAGTATTTATCCGGGTATCAGTTTTATTATAACACAAGTTAAGTTCGAGTATCAGTTTTGATCCGAATCATGCTTTAGGGTTTCCTTTCGTACGGTTATATCACTAGCAGAGTGGTATATTTAGCACATACAGCATTATCTGTTTTTCTTAGCCAGATTCGAGCTACCTACGTTCACAGACCCACACCGCCAGTTCGATATGCTGTTATTATATTTGGGATATTATATAGTATATTCGCCCTGTCCACATATCTGTTAGCGTATGACTCTCTAGAAATGTTAGATGAGAAAGTGTCGCAGTACAGTAGTTTGGCATACCCGTATCTGTTAAGGTATTTGTAGCCAGAGGGGAACCTGGTGTAGACTGGCACCTCCAGCGGTGCATGCATAAAAGCCTGACTGACATCATGGTGGTATACGAGGACACCCTAGGAGGCAACGATAATAATAGATAGGATAACGAGAAGGCGGAAAGTAGGCAAGTCGGCTACCGTGCAGGGGATTTCACACTGATCGAAGCCATTGTTGTTAATTTGGAATAATTCATAGAATTAATAAAATAATCAATTAATGAAATAATCAATTAATAAAATTAATAAAGTTAATAAAGCTGGGTTTCCCATACCTAAGGAAAGGAAACCTCTGGATGCTCTCGAGGTGCCCGGTGCTCCGCCCGAGTCGAAGACCTGGGATCATAAGATGACCTACGGTGAACTGGATGCACAAATCAATACGCTGCAAAAAAAAGCTTGACACCTTTACGTTTTTCAACCCAGAACAAGACAGGAAGAAGTTTTGCGACTGTTTCCCCGAGGGGCTGGGGACGAGAGAGAAATACGTACATTACTGAAGGCGATGTACCTAAGTTGCGCCCTCTTGTCGTCCTTCACGATATCGGGTTTTCTCAAATTGGCTTGCGCGTTGTTTACAACTGTACAGGCGGGAGTGGTGGCCCCGAATTGGATTCTGATGCATCGTCGAATGAAGTTAGAAGTGGAGCTATTAACAATGGAAGTATTGGTTAATTGAGTCAAGTATTGGCGGTAGGTAATTCCGGAAGTCATATAAATCTCAGTGGAGACTTAGATGCAGCGGGTATCATTTATTTAAGCAATAACTTGTTGAATTACGCTTATCCAAGTTCAACCAATTCACTCACACTATCAGCCGTTCCCCTGACACTTATTACGAAAGCGTACGCTCATACCAACCTTCCAGCAAACCCGCTTAGGTTCACAGGGGATGTGTTTACATTTGTCTTAATAAATTAATGATAAATTAATAATTTGTTATTGATTCAAGATTTGTTAACAACATTCCCCGAGCGCGGAAAAAGTGTTGCGCCTCTGAAAGATTTCTCAACGAGCAAAACAATTGTGCCTAGCCGCGGAAAATGCAAATTGCCGAGCGAGCCGCTCGGGATTTCCACAAAATTTTGAAATTAGGGAATATTCCTTCGTGAAAAACGTACGATTCCTTAATAGAGAATTTCAATTTAACATGCTACAAGGAATATTCCTTTATCAAATCACGTCCAATATATAGGGCATGCTTTTGAAGCCAAGGTCACCAGAAGATCATATTATCAACGATATAGAATATATATCATAATCAAATCATAATAAGACTAATACTATAATTTGCAAAACTGAAAATAGGGCGAGGCCTGATATGACTATGTATTCATTCTAAAAAAGAAAATTTACTCTCATCCTTCATAATGCGGTCAATCACCTCGGATACTACATGTAATTTGGCGCGAGAATCTGTTGCTGTGAAGTGCCACTTCCCCCCCTTGAAATGATAATTCAGTGCTTCCGTTAAGAACGATCGAGCGCGATGCGCAGAAGGGGCATTCCGATGAATAAAACTCTCCATCACCAGCGCTTCCTGAGAAAGGTGTCTTTGGCCAGCTGCGTGCTTGTCCACACACGATCCCATGCTTTCCACCACAGCCTCATTTTGTGTGTTTAGAGCACAATGTTGAAACACGAAGACCCAGTCGTGCACATTAGTAAATAACTCTGGATCGGTCAGTAAGGCCTCCATCACAATTGTGCCTGATGCCAAAAACCATTGTGCATATTTGCCTTTTCGTAATAGGCAGTGACTAGGCGCTGCTTCACGCGTTCATGCTGCCGCCAGAGTTCATCAAATGATGCAAGAGATACGTTCCCAGAGTCCTTTGCCCACGAATATACCTTTTTGAGTTTCCTTTTGAATTTCTGTTTGCTTGCGTAAGCACTCATATTTCTAAAGCCACTTCCACGCGGCGTTATCTTGTGCACTCAGACTCACCGCCCGCTCTGAAGCAGGTTTGTGGAAATCGCCGAAGCTAGTTTGCAAACTGCGTGGATTCGGCGATTCAGATTTTGGAGAGTTCAGAGTATTTTTTCCATTTCGATCGGCGAGATTGTGTCACTCGTAGGTGTCACGCGATGGATTTCCACAGAAAAGCTGGCCCGAGCCTTTGTCAAGGACCAGATTTAGCCTTAATTTCCACGAATTTGAGGCCCTGCGGGCCCTGAAAATTCCCCACGAGGCCTACGGGCCCCCTCTTAACACTGGGGCCTGCGGCCCCCAGAGCGCCCCAGAAAATTTCCACACCCCCACCCCAGATTTCCACAAATTCCGGAGCGAGCTTTGCTCGCTCCTACAAGCATTTTTCGCTGCTAGGCAATTGTGACCAGCCGCTCAAAATCGCCGAAATTGTGATGAAGCGATTCTGAGTCGGTGTCGCAATTCGAGGCGCATCGGGAAGCTAAGTATGCGATCTGGATCAGAATTTCATATGTCCGTCGGTTGCACACGTTAAGGTACTACCCGTTTCTACGCTAAGTCTGCCTGGTCGCCACCTGAGTACAGATTAGTCGCACAAGTCTGGTCGCATTTCGAGGTCTCCACGATGTTGAGGTCGCGACTAACAGTTTAGCCCGCATTAGACCCAGAATCCGCGATTAGTCGCGGCGCGCGACTATTTAGACCTAGTTTCTACGTTCCAATATATCATCGAACGGCGTACCGTATATTGTTCGGGTCGTGTCAGGTTCCGTTTTTCCATGTAAGACATTGTTTCACGTTTATGCGTTTCGGGTAGGTCGTTGGTAATAAATCATCAATCATTCTGACCAAAATAGAAATGCGGTGCCGCCCACGTACCCGTGCAAATCAACATGCATCCCTTGCAGTGTCATCACGTTATGAATTATCTACCTGAATTGAAAAAATCGCGATGACCTGCCTTTATTTTGCTCCAAGATTCTCGACTTCATGCTATTTGTAGACTGTGTGCATATATTCAGACAGTTGAAGCGATATATTGTTAAATTTTCGAGCACTCGAGTCGATTTTCGCACATTGTGCGCAGCCACTACGATTGCACGCGTTTGTCTTCTTTTAGACAGGTTCGGAAGTACCGCTGAGAGCTTCTCTTTGATTGTCTAACACTCATCACACGCTTTCACTTTTTAAAATTCTCCTCCAATTCGAGCATCCGCAAATTCGTACATATTTCAAGAACGCTCGCTCGAAACACACACACACACACACACACAACCCTTGCTCTTTATAAGCGGACGGACCAGGGCAAATCGCTTAGTGAAGATCGAAGGGAATCGGTCGGGTTTCACGACCTAGTGGAGATCTTTAGATCGACTAGCGCCGCATAGTATATATTTTTTATTGTCCCGTTCATATATGACTACATCCACGACTCAGATATAATGAGAGTGATCACGGCCAATTTTCAACTATTGCATATCGCGCGGTTTTTGGGTCGGACCACGGCTATCATATCACATTAGGTCTTGGAAACTACAAAGTAACATGCAGAAGCCCAATATGACCTGAGAACTTACATTTTCGTCATATCAAAAATCACTAAAATTGAAATATCATGAAAAACGGCCTTTTTTCGTTGTTTTTGGGCACCAGTGATCCAACGGATGGCGGAAAATGTGATTGCAAATGCGAAGGGACTTATTGTTTACATGTATTATCGACTTGAACTCGTGGGTACCATGAAAACTGCCCCGAGATGCCCGTTATCAGCTCACCACTATAAGCATTATATCTGAGTCGTGGATGTAGTCATATGCTGAGCAGGCAGTAAGGTGTGGTGCACGGACCGGGGCCGGGCCCCGCAAGGTGACAGAGTTGGTTAGCATCACCGAGGAGCACAGTCGACGCTGCCACGTCGTCAGCTCTCAGTGCTCGGCTCTCATCACGACGACGACATCGTACTATCGACTGAGTGCACGAACCGGGGCCGGGCCCCGCAAGGTGACAGAGTTGGTTAGCAGCACCAAGGAGCACAGTCGACGCTGCCACGTCAGCGCTCAGCGCTCGGCTCTCATCACCACGACATCGTACTATTGACTGGGCGCACGGACCGGGGCCAGGCCCCGCAAGGTGACATGGTTGTTTAACGTCATCGAGTAGCACAGTCGACGCTGCCACGTCAGCGCTCATCAGCGCTCGGCTCTCACCACCACGACATCGTACTATTGACTGCGACATAATCAGCGCTACTTGCTTGACTCCTCAATGCTCATCGCAACTCTGCACACGCGATGATGCGTCGACTCGTCGCAACACAGTCGCACACCTCGTCGCTCACTGTCTCGCTTGTTGCTCGGCCGTGTTGAAGCGTCCGCTCAGCACTCGTCGTACAACGCTCACAGAGTCACATTCTGTCTGTCTGTCTTGCTTGCTACTCAACTGTGCTGCCGCCCACCACTCGTCGTTCAACGTTACCTTTACTCATCTCTTCATCAGTCATCATCACACAAGCAACGATACTCGTGATTTGGTCAGCATCACCGAGGAGCACAGTCGACGTTGCCACGTCATCGCTCAGCGCTCAGTGCTTGGCTCTCATCACCACGACATCGTACTATCGACTGAGTGCACGGACCGGGGCCGGGCCCCGCAAGGTGACAGAGTTGGTTAGCATCGCCGAGGAGCACAGTCGACGCTGCCACGTCAGCGCTCAGCGCTCAGTGCATGCTCGGCTGTCATCACGTGATGCGTCGACTCGTCGCAACACAGTCGTAAAGCGTCCGCCTAGAACTCGTCGTTCAACGTTCACCCATCACGGCATCATCACACAAGCAACGATACTCGTGATTTGGTTAGCATCACCGAGTAGCACAGTCGACGCTGCCACGTCAGCGTTCAGCGCTCAGTGCTTGGCTGTCATCACCACGACATCGTACTATTAAATGCTGCAGCCTCAGCGCTACTCACTTGTCTGCTCAATGCTCGTCTCAACGCGGCACACGTGATGATGCATCGACTCGTCGCAACACATTCACCCACCTCGTTGTTAAATGTCTCCTTTGCTGCTCATCAGCTGTTGCCGCCCAGCACTCGTCGTTCAACGTTCACTATATGACTGTTGCACACTATCTGAACTTTGTTCACACGCCGACCCAACTCGACACATGCATTACGACTCCATCCACCACAATAACACCCCCACGCTGCTTCAGTTTCACACATCATCACTCGACCACTCGACCGTCATCATCACCATCACTTTATTGTTGCACATCCCCATTTAACACTAATTTCACATAAACACATACTTCTTAGAAGTATATATATACAAGTATATATACTCGTGTGTATACTCGGGTGTATACTCGACTGCTTGAGAAAACTGCTGAGTAAATTCAAATAACACCCTTCCACGAACGATCAAACTTGCGAGGCCGAACTCATCCAGAGTTCGAAATCTTATAGAGTACCTCCTTCGCTCCGGTCTATCACATAACCTGAGTTATATGACACAGCACCTCTCGCTCCGCTCGTTCGTGCACTGTGACACATAACATCCAATTTTCTAACGACGCAAAATTGCGTAGCTTTCTCATCTCTTGGGTACCCAGGATGACATATTTCATACTGATACACGCTAACCTCACGAAGGACATTTTCACTGTCACAGTCACATTTCAGCGCTTAGTAATACTGGATGGCGCTATCGTGTGGATGCCACCACTCCCCCGTCTTACAAATAATTCGGCTATCACCCTTGAAACTGAAAAACAGCCACACCTTTAGCAAAAAAACATTGTTTTGACCTGGGGTTGCATGCGACTTTTTACATGCACAGCCCCAGCGTACCGTGCAGACATGTTACATGCCCATCAATATACAAACCCTCCCCTTCTCCCCGGAACAAGTAGTTTACATATGGCACTTCGTACCCATCACTTCCATGTGGGAAAATGTTAAGTTTGGGAAGACGAATCCGACCATGGAGGCAGACTTCACCACTTTGAGCTTAGGGCGGCGGAACTTTGCTACTCGGGGGGAAGGGGGGTGACTGAAAACATTCTTCCAAAATGACATTAGCAATAAGGTCCTTACAATGTTTTGGGGCCCAGCATGTAGAAGGGGTACAATATGAATATGGTTACCGGTACAAATCTGGGAATGATCTTGCAAATGCTTAATGTCTTCGGAAGGAGACAATTTTCCCACATGTAAAAATGAACCAATTTCCAATCATACCTCACACCGTTCACAACACTTATCTCGTCGAAGCCATCTCCGCTACAGGGTCTTGTTCCAACAGTTTACTAGGCGGTCTCAAATTAAGTCCATCCTCATCCAGGGGATTTCCAAGTTATACATGATGTACAAAAAGATCTGAGCTAAGGCAAAACACTGGCATACAACGTTATTAATACAATATATCTGTTCGGAGTAGCAAGCCGTCCGGTTTAAAAATAAGAGTTTGGTTACTTGCAAACTACCCGTTGCCAAAGTCGGTGGAGTTCAACTTTGTACTTATTCTGTGTGGGCTGGGTAAAAATCCCATAGTTGAATAGGATCCCAGCTCGGGAAGAAAAAATGCGTAGATGGTACGAACAGAACAGCTCGTCTGAACGTGTAGGCATCACCACGCTTGCAGGGACTTCAGGACCTGCTAAGCAATGAAAACTGGACAAAACTGGTCAACATTCCAGGTTTCCTATCCAGGGAGTTATTCACCCTGAGCAACACGCGCTTATCATGTGTACTATTGCTCCAGGAGCAACACAGATCAACACACATCGAAGGAGACAACTTTACTCGGCAAACTGGAACAGGCCGTGCTTGAAGCTCTGCACGCGGCACAGGACAACGTCGAGCTTGCTGAGCATCAACTCGATCTCCTCGATCGTCACGTCAAGTGGAGGTCGGAATCGGATGGTGCTTGGACCAGCACCCAACAAAAACAAAGACTCCGTCTGAAGAGCTATTTCGCAAATTTGGGACTTCTCGTCAGTCGTGAAGCCCTGGTAAAGACCGATGCCACGTACGTTTCGTACCATATCATTTCCATGCTTTTCCTGTGATACAAAGCAGGTTTTAGCACCAAACGGTGGGATACTGCAACTGGACAGCAACTTTTCAAAGGGGAAAACGAGACGGGAGATTGGTCCCAACCTGCAACCGTCGAAGACCACGGACCAGCACTTTCTCCTTCGAAGATACAGCTTCAATAAGGTTTTCCTCCTCTACAATTTTCCATTCCTCCGTAAACTTGGTCATGTCCGTGATGCTGCCTCCCCAAGTGGAGTCAAGAATCCCTTCATCATTCAGGGCCTGTCGGAGGTAAACAACTCCATTCGCACACTTCTTCGCACTTGCAAGAGCATGCGGGCCGTATGGAAGGTCGAGCAAGTCGACAGACCAAACTGCTCCCAGACATCCACCCGAAGTTTGGACTTCATCCACAATGATGTACCGCTTCTTTTCCTCAAGCAACAGGCTGAGTCTGGTAAAAAACTCAGGAAGGGCAGTTCGGTTGCCGCCAGCTCCTTGCAGCACCTCGATTATGCAGCCGACCACCTGAGCAGCCGCCGACTGAAACCTGTAAGTTCGATTCTCGTGTGATCTTTCGCAGGGCACAGAGTTCGAATACCAAAGTCAGGAAGGCTTTGTCACCAGGGAGAGCTTGTGTTTGTTCTTGGCGTGGACGAACAGCAGACTCAACGTTCGGGACATTCACACAGCGTCACAACGGTCCATCGATAATTTCGAAACTATCTGGAAGAAACTTCAAAAAGTATTTGGAGGAAGGCCACACCTCGTGTCCATAGTGCTCTATCAATCCTTCAACCATAGCCAGGGTGTGTTCCATTCGTGCAATATTCTCTTCGTGAGGTGCATCGTGATCAACATAAGGAAAAGGAACCTTCAAATTACCTACAACCTGCGTTGAAAGATAGAAATAGGATTAACATATCTACCCACCATACCAGTGGAAAATTTTAATATAAATAAAAACGAAACACACGCGTTGGCCTGTTCAATTCCATTCTCTAGTTTAAATTGAAACTTGAAGGCAATACAAGACTTCCTTAAGTAACAACCGTGTGCCGACTCCTAGAATTGCAGAAGAGACTGACCTGCTCGTTGAAGTCATCGATATTTGGGTCATGAGCTATATCAGTCACAGACAACGTGTACACATTTCGACCGTGATATCCAGAATCAAAGTAGATGAACCGACGAGCTCTCGGGAGAACTTGACCGAGCGACTCTAATTTTTCCTGCTGCAGTTTGAGGACGTATTTCATGCAGTTTTCAACTGCCTCCGCACCACTGTTGACTGTTCACAAAACGTTACAACTGATCAGTATAAAACCACCACAAGATGTTTTCAGTTCTGAATAAATAAAAGGGCTGCTACTTACCGACATAAACTTGGGTTTTCTCACTACTAAAGCTCTTAGGTCTGATTCGATGAAGCAGCTTGTAGTATTCATAGCACTGCAAAGATAAGAAATCTGGATTCGCCAACTTGGTAGTTGCCGCTGTCGCAAGCTTTGCAGCTACTTCAGGTGTCGTCATACGAGGGTGATTGTATCGTAGAAGCAGAGATCCATACAAGCCGCCAAAATCGAGAATTTTTTGGTTATCGACAGTGCTAATATACAGTCCTTCGCATTCTCCCACGTCCACAACAAAGGGCCAGGGGTACGTTCGAATTATTTTGTGGAAATCCGTTATCATAGCTTTCGACTTGGTACCTGGAAACTGCTTTGTGTAAACCATAGCAAGGGGGTCTATCTCTATGCTTTTACCCTTTCCGTTGTCAACCACCATGATTCCGTCGTCAAAAGAAGCAGAGGTAAACGGGTCAGAATCAGGCTCTGCGCCCTGAACGAGGTCGGCATCGGTCACATAAGAATCGAGAGTGAACACTGTCAAGTCATCAGTGTCCAAACCACGATCAGAAAGAGTATTCCGCTCCACTGTGGCACGGACTGCAAGGTTTGGAGAGCGACCTTTGGCAACGTGCATGGGTTTGTTCACACAACGAAGCTGACTCTTGTGAGCCCCGCTCGCCAGATTAGGCAGAGATACACTACACTTCATAATGGGAGCAGTCTTCATTCTGAAATTAATAGCGAGATACAAGGCCGGTCACTTGGCTTCTGCTGCGAGCGCCTAGCACCTAGCAGAGGCAAAAAGAGGGAGCAAACAGAACCCCTGTGCACAACATCTGTAGTATTACCCAATTGAGAATATTCTGCACTACTATCTACTTGTATCACTCTTGTACCTGCATGTGCAAGGCGACCACATTCGTAGTCAGTCGAGTGGAGATGCAGATGTGAGATGAAGTAGCTTAAGCTTTGCGCTCGGATACTCACCCCGTTCTATATTACGTTCATGCTATACCTAGCTGTAGCAGTAGATGAGTTTGCGTGTCACGACCAGAAACTGTGAACGCGGCTCATGTCACCGAGCAGATCGAACTAATTCAGAAAACTATGACTGTCGTGAACCTGTCCGCTCGTCCGCCGGCAAAACCGTGTGTATAATTTTCTACAGGCCTGGCTGAGAAACGTGTGTGCAATATAAATATCCGACATACACGAGTTAGTATAAATTATGAATTATACAACGATTATTCTTTGTTTCGCTCTCGTCTCTGTTCAGAATTCTAGCTCTATAAGCTTAACCTAGTTCTGTGTTTAACACTCCCTGCAAACCTTGAGCCACGCAGCGTGGCCGTCCCACTATGTTTCCCAGATATGAGTTTCCTTTCACGAAGGGTCACTTTCACAGACTTCACAGACTCTCAATTTCGATCTTGCATGTTTGCTTTGTGTTGTCCCTTGCGGTTATGTGGGCTAATGCCATGCCGAAAGAAACCATCCCACTTCCTTACGCCAACGACATCCAACGTGCCGAGGTTTTGGGCGATGGCAATCGGGCGCCCCAGACACCCTTGATATATTTTGCGCTTCGGCGAGTCACACCTCATCCTGAGATAGTGAGGAGAGTCACGGAGGGAGAGATCTGACCCCCCCCATAAGGTGGGGGTGTGTCTCCTGTGTTTCCCCTTCGCCGAGCAGTGTCACAAGTCACTTGCATGTGTCACCGTGACTGTCCGTGCACAAGCATAAAACCCTGAGTATTTTATGTTATGCATCTTAGTCACCTGAAAGCCTGTGCTTCCTGCTGTGTTCCGACTGTAGTGTGTGTGTATATATATTGCTTATATATATACCCACCCGACCGACCGCGATATCACGTCTTTCTTCAGGTTACGGGCTGACCACTTCTGTGGTGGCACTGTTTCTTTTGGGCTTCTAATTTCCGTCTCGCCGAACGTACCGGCTACCGCAAGTCTCGTCGAACTTTACCGACTACCGCAACTGCATCACCGATTTTACCCTTACCGATTACCGACACCGAGAGTCTCGTCGAACTTACCGACTACCGCACCGACAATTTCAACACCATGTGTAAAATTACGTCTACTACAAAACCCAAGGGGGTCCTTCGAGGTTTGATTACTCCGAAGCGCCCATCACCGGCAGCATCAGCCAGTGGCTCAGTGTCTGGTGGTGCACCTGAGGATTTTCCGTCCGACACGAAGCCCCTGACTCCGCGGGATCCGATCTTACGCACCAACGGCGGGTTGGTGCGTGAGAAGCCCACCCATCGGGAAATTCGCCCCGTCGACTTCCTCGAGAACACCGACAATTTACGCAGCACTCCGTATCGCGCCTCTACCCGTGGTGTTCTTACGGAGCCCCTCTCGAAGTCCGCCTTCGACTACGCTGAGAACGTCGGATCACCGTCTTGAAGGCTCGTGGGTATCAACCCAAGAGTTCTACTGGATTCACATTGGAGGGAGACAGCGCGAAGGAAGACTTCCTTGCGCTGCGTTCTGCCATGGTGACTGTGCTCGACTCCGTCGACTCCGTCGAGACCGCCAAGATCTTCGACTTGGAATTGGCTTACGCTTCTTACAATTACGACGTCAACTCCATCGTCTTCACCATGTTATCCGTCTTGCTTCGTGGAGCGGCTCTCGACGTCTACCACTCCACCGCCAAACACCATCCTTTTGACGGACGTGCACTTCTCCTTCGTCTTCATTTCGAGGTGGAGGGCGTGCAGCGTGGTGACAGAGGCCAGTTCATGGAGAAGATGCGTGCGTTGCGTATTGACGAGCGCAAGGACCCCCACTGGCTACTATCCTTAATCCAGATCCTCCCACAAGAATCTAGCGCAAATGGGCATGGCGACCTTGTATGTCGTATATAGTGGCCCGGCATATGCTTTGGGGCAATATTTATGAACCTTTTGAATTATCTATAACATTTCTTTGCTTGAAATGTCGATGGTTTGACCTTACCGGAATATCCAAGTACACTAGATATCAGAAACTCCCGTACTCGTGTGGATAAACTGTGTAAGATAAATAAACCCTAAGCTAGATATACCCGGAACGGTCTCGGACGGTCTCGGATTCTAGCCTACCTGTGACACAGCGTGTGTCACAGTACGAACCTACAGATCATTCAGTAGTCCAGTGTTGGTCCTAGGAATCTGTCATAGGGGCCTGCACCGGGACTCCCGGTCAGGGCTGCCTATACAGATTTCAGCACACCACCCCAACACTGTGGGTGGTGACTGGCTAGGAGAGTCAGAAAATGTAAGGCTGTTAGTGTTAGGGCAGAAGCTAGGTGACAAGTCTAACTGCCAATCCAACTGTGCTATTCTGATACACAAATTGGAAACCTCTAGGTAGCACGTGAACAAAAGCATACGGGCAATTAAGGCACCGCTAAACAAGTGAAAGGAACCGTGCTAGCAAGTCAGTTTGAAGATTGTAAAGTAGTCAAAGCAAAACATAAACCAGATTGAAGAAGTCTTTGAAGTCACAGGAGTTCCGCACACCACCATGTCGGTGTGCCTCCAGAGTGAGCAAGAAGTCAATCGACAGTACCAAAGTAGTCAGCGGTGGCCTCACGGAAGTCCATCCCATAATAGGAAGTAAAGTAACCAGCACCGTAGTAGTGCTCCGCATCAAGAGGACCGCTCTCATGTAGGGCCATGCCGTAGTAGAATGCCATGTCAATACCCAAATCCGCTTGAGCCAAATCCTGAAATGCTAAAAAGCTCAAAGTGTCAGGAGGCTCGGGCGGCTGAAGCTGTGGCACATCGTCAGGCAATAGGAGACCCTGAGCCGTCATCACCGGATCAAGAAAATCATTCGTAGAGAAAAATGACGGAGCCTCCCAATCGAGATCACCACCAGGCGAAGGCATCTCCGTAGCCGGTGCACATGCCGACACAGCAGGAGCCGTGGACGCCGAAACAGACACACCTGCAAAAGAAATGCACAACAGAGAGAGCACCGCGAGAGCGCCGATCGCCGGAGTGCCAAAGCCGAAAGGCGGCACACCGCATCCGACAGCACCGGACGGAGCCCGCGGCTTCACCGCGAAAGTACCGTCGGCGTAATCCTCGTAGTCGTCCGTGTCATAGCCTGTCAGGTCAGAGGGGTGGACGGCGGCGTGATTCACTGTCTGCACGAAGCCTCCGAACTCACCGCATGTCGCCTCTGTGGTGGTCACCCGCGCCGATTGAACTGGCGCGGGCTGTACATCCTTCGCCCGCGAAACAGGCATAGCAGGGGCCGGCACGGCGGACGCCGATGCCGCCGCACCACCTGCCGGAACCTGCCCCTCCGGTGTGATCCCCGCCGCAGCGGCAGGGCCACACACCAAAGCCGATGCATGCTCCACAACCGCACTCCCAGGAACAAAGGATGCGTGGGTGTAATGTACCTGCTCTTGGGCGGCCTGAACCTCAGAGGTGAGGGCATCAAGCCGCCGCAAGATGTCCTCGTCGTCGGTCCCGCCAGAAGGCGGAGGCGGTACGCTGAACCCGTAGGCCGCCACGTCGACCCCACCGACGCCGTCCGCGGAGAGCACCGCGGGCGGACCATACGCCAACGCCGCATGCGAGAAGGCCTCCGGTCCACTGTCCGCCGCGTCCTGGAAGACCTGCACGAGTGCCAATGCGTGCAGGCCCTCCGCGTCCTCCTGCTCAATGGGAATGCAGAAAGCCGCGGCCGTGGCTGGTGAGTGTTGGCGACCGCCAAGCGGGCAGTCGCGATACGGGTGATACACCTCTCCCTTACCGGCCTTGCGGCAGCGGTGGCACAGCGGCTTGGCCTTCATGCTGTCGCGGTCGAAGCCGACCGCGGGGGGGTTGCCTGCACCCACGCGAAACCCCCTCGGATGCTGCTTCCCCCGATGCTGCGGCTGCGGCTGCTGTCCCCCGCCCGCACGGCCACCTCGCACCAAGGCCTTCAAGGCCGCAATCTCCTCGAGCAGAACGGCGTACTCAGACGACGTGATAAGCGCAGAGGGCTTACCGCCCGTCCCCAGTGTCTGCTTCTCACGCGCCGACGCCCCCTCGTCCGACTGCGCCCATGCCTGGAAGATGGCCACGACGAGAGCCTGCAGCGAGCGGAGAGTGACTCCGCCGAGGTCACCCGCAAGCGGATAACGCACCTTCACCGCCGCGTAGAAGATCGGGTCGAGGCGGTTGTAGAGTGACAGCTTACGGGTCTCGTCGGTGGGCTGCCAGTCAGGAGCGCGGTTATCCCGCACCAGACGTTGCTCACGAGCCAAGATCGGCTGCGGGTCAACGCCTGCGGGATAACGAAGCGCCGCATGCTCCTGCTGGTGGCTCTCGCGAAGGACTGTCGGCACGCTCCCCTTGACGATGTCGATGAGGGCACGACGTCCATCTCGGTCAGCCGAAGAGTCCGTACCCCGAAGCCAGGTGTCGGCCACAGAGTTCCGCTCCACGACGAGGGCCAAGACGTCATAGAGGAGCCCATTCACCTTCTCGATAACCAGAGAGGCGGGGTCGTCGAGGTCAAAGGGGTCAAGTCCAGCCCAGCGGACTCAAACTCGGTCCGAAGCTGCACCACCAACTCGGAGAGACGGTCGGTGTCGTCAGTGCCACGATAATGATGTTTCTTGGAACCAAGGATATCCTCGCGGATACCCTTGGCCCAAGCCCGATGCAACCTCCCCTTGTAGACCACGTCAACAGCGGCGTGCTGGTCAACAAGATGTTTCCGCAACGCGACAGCGGTGTCGGAGTTGCTGGAAACAGCAGGGGGCACCACAGGTGGAGTGCTAGCGGTCGGAGTGTCCCGAACCGCATCCAAAAGCCGTATAGAGGCGTCCAGGTCGGAGTCCTTCAATAGGCGTTTACGAGCTCGTGTAGATGTCGCCATTCTTCTGAAAGCCAGAGAAAAGATGATGCGCGGTAGCACGCTTGGGCGTTGTGGCGGAAATGGAGGGATGACGTAACGGCAGAACGTGCGGAGCGGCGAAAAGAGCGTGGGGCACTTGCAAATGTCGATGTGGTCGAAGGCGTCCGGAGCACCAGCCCAAAATACGTAAACCAGCGGGATCAGGGCAGGTAAAACAACGTAAATGAACATTGCCACAACCGAGCAATAGCAACGCGCGGTGCCCATGACTCGCAGCCGCAAAAGACGTCTACCGTAAAATCATGTCCAAATCCTAGTCGCACCCAAACGCGCAAGTGCGCACCACCTCTTCAAGCGGCTGCTTAGCCAATCATGGCCAAGATAGCAAGTGGAATGAAAACGTGGATGGGGCCACGACCTACCGGAATATCCAAGTACACTAGATATCAGAAACTCCCGTACTCGTGTGGATAAACTGTGTAAGATAAATAAACCCTAAGCTAGATATACCCGGAACGGTCTCGGACGGTCTCGGATTCTAGCCTACCTGTGACACAGCGTGTGTCACAGTACGAACCTACAGATCAGTCAGTAGTCCAGTGTTGGTCCTAGGAATCTGTCATAGGGGCCTGCACCGGGACTCCCGGTCAGGGCTGCCTATACAGATTTCAGCAGACCTTTAATCTTAGCGTGGTTTGGGTGGGTGCTTTCACAGAATTTTAATCAAAATGCTAGATCCTACCACAAGGATCTAGGGTACCGACAACTCTAGGCCTTGCTACACGAGCTCGGGTTGGTGCGTATGTTGTTAACCCTCGAGAATATGACCAAAACTAATTTTGTAAGCCCTTTAATATCATACTAGCCGGATTAATCGCCGCATATGCGCATGCCATGGTGTAGTACCGTCAAAATTCAATATTTCCGTCATTATCAGGGTCTAAAAATCGTATTCTAGAACCTCTATCTAGCGGTAGTTCTAACCGTTCAAAAAATCCCCAAAAAATCCCAAGGAGACTTTGAAGTCATACTAAAGTACTGAAGTGCTCACCAAGGCAAAGATCTATCCTTAAAGCCTAAAATGGACCAAGACTCACGCCCAAAATGCGAAATTGTCCCCATACTTAAGGAATGTGTATATCTTACCCATGTGACCGCGTTCGTGTGATGTGTCCAATATACATTATCCAAGTCGTATTTTGACCCAAACATGATTAATATACATGCATACCTTGAGATATATCATGTCTATGGTGGCAAAGGATCGATATACGATTGGCAAAAAATTATGGAAGATACACCCCGCTTTTGAAGCTTTAAAAGGCGTAGCAGTTCAAAATTTGGTTGGGGCATGCTATAAATGCATTAGCTAGGAGTATATATGATGGATTCTCGTCAAACCACGCACCATACTACTTAGTATAGGTCCCATGTGGAAAGTATTCCTTGGTGTTGACTTGTAGAAAGCTCGTGGGGCGCCTAAATAAATTATTGAAAAAGTGATCCTTGTGGGAGGATCTAGAGCGTTCTAGGTCCTCCCACAAGGATCTCGGGATAGTAGCCACCACACCATCCTCATCAACGACTACAGACGTCTGGGAGAAGAGCACCGCGTGTACCACACTGACTTCTCCGACGCGGACCTCGTCTGGACATTTCTGGTGGTGCTCGAGAAGTCCGCCGACGTTTCTCCCTACGAGGTCCCCCTCTACCAGCACATCATTGAGGACCTCAGCACCACCACCATTGCTCCATCCTTCGACACCGTCGCTCTTCGCGTGCGACGGGTCTGGCAGCGTGAGGGCGCGAACCGCCTTGCCCGCTTTCCCCCGCCTCATGTGTCTGACTCTGGTGGTGACACATGGACTAAGCATCCTGCTGGTGGTGCTAGGGCTTACGCATTTAAGCCCCGCCCTATCCAGAAGGCGGTTGGCGAGTGGCAGGACACTGGGGGCCCTTATTATCGTGCTTGGGAGGGCAGTGGCCGTCCGTGCTTGGTGTGCCACAGGATGTGGGGGCTCACCGACCCCCATGCCGACACCAACGGCCTCTGCCCCTGGGTCTGTGCACCTGCGTACACGAAGGGACGCGCCCCCCCTACTGCTAAGGCGCCTCCGCCGCGACCTGCCCCGCCTACCGATTCTCCGCAGGCGGTGGGCGAGCCGCAGCAGCCTGCGGCCTTCCCATTCCGGCCGCATGCCTTGGCGGACTCCCTCCCTGACCCCTTGGACGTGCTTACGGAGTCAGCGCTTGCCGATTGCCCTTCTGCCGACGACGATGAGCCGCTCAACCGTGCTGCTTTCGCCATTGCTGCTGGCGGCAGCGACGATGACGATGAATGCTGGCCTGCTCTGGCCGAGAGTCCAGTTTGGCTCCCCGAGATTGCCGGCGAGCATCTCTAGAAAGTTTCAATCACTGACACTTGGTCACCTTCATTTGAATTCAGCGCGGGCGGATGCCACTCTAGCTGAGCTGAAAAAGGCTCCTTAGCGGGCTTTCAGATGTAGGATGGCCGGCAGGCCTTTAACATTGTTTCTTGTGCCACCTCTCCCCTTCCGGAAGAGGTGGTGTCACGGAGGGAGAGATCTGACCCCCCCCCATAAGGTGGGGGTGTGTCTCCTATGTCTCCCCCTTCGCCGAGCAGTGTCACAAGTCACTTGCATGTGTCACCGTGACTGTCCGTGCACAAGCATAAAACCCTGAGTATTTCATGTTATGCATCTTAGTCACCTGAAAGCTTGTGCTTCCTGCTGTGTTCCGACTGTAGTGTATATATATTGCTTATATATATATACCCACCCGACCGACCGCGATATCACGTCTTTCTTCAGAGAGGCCGCGATAATACAGGGAGGTGCGCTCTTTCCAAAACACAAATATTTGTGATGCTTTGATCCCCATCCAACTTTTCGTGAAAACTAAGTGCCACTCTTATTGGTTACATCACAGGAAGGAGAACCAGGAGAAGGCTTTGTTTGAGTACATGTCCCGCGATCTCGATCACATCGATTTTGAGTTTGCGGTTGACTGGTTAAGCCGTTTCAATAAGAAAAAAAATGTTGAGTCAAATCATTGAAGGGGGGCCTATTGCAAATCCGCTCGATCTGCAGGAAACATGCTGATGTTGAGCAAGTTGCAGATGATGAAGGCGCACGTGGTGTAGGTTATCACACCGCAGAAGAGTGTGTCGCGGCTTTCAGTGATGGTGAAATTATTGAGGGATTCCTTCAAAATAATCAGTTTGATGTGGGAAAGTATTTGGCATTTTATGAGAATGAAGCAGGAGACATGTTGTGGTACCCTGATGCGAGATGGGACTTTCAGCCCCCCCCCATAAGGTGGGGGGCAGTCACACTCTCTCTGATCACCCCTTGACCCGAGGTGCCACGTCAGCTTGCTCCTGTTGCCGTTCCGTGATAATAAAACCCCAAAGCTATTTTATTATCTCATCTTAGTCTGCAGTGAATTACGGTGTCACTCCCTGCTAGTGCTTCCGCCAGTCTAATATATAATATATATTAGCCGTTTCTGTCAGGTTATCGGTCCACCATCTTTGGTGTGGCATCCTTTTCTCGGCTACTTTGATCACGCACGTAACCCGCACGTAACCCGCACGTAACCGCACGTACTCAGCACGTAACCCGCACGTACCTTTTCGCACGACATCCGCACGTACCTTTCGTCTTAGCACGACCTTAGTTTTCGTCTTTCTTTTATATTGCGCGTACCTACAAGCTCATCAACTTTGACAACTTCGCTTTGGACTCTGGCCGGCAGCGCCTTCGCTGCAGGAAGATCCGCTTTTCGCACGACTATTTTGACCTCGCCACCGTTTTCCTCGTCAAATTCTACCCAGGATTGACGTTTTCATCGGCTGGTTTGGCTAATTTTGCCGAATTTTACGTTTTCCATCCATACCCAAACTCCTTGGGTTACAGATTTCTGCAGCTCGCGGGTCATGGCTTCGGCGCGTCAGAGTGCGCGCATGGCCGCAGTTCAAACGGCGCTTGAACTACTTCGACAACGACAATTTACCACTGGCTACGGTCTGGTGGTGCTTGGTGGTGCTTATGCACCAAGCACGAGCATCAACACCGGCGTTTCCAACGACATCGACAGCGAGAACTTTGACTTCGCCGGTCTCACCACTCCGCATTCTCCGCTTTCACCTAACACATTTCCTGGCCGTCATCTGGTGGTGTGTGCGTGGTGGTGTTATCACTACCGCACACACCCAGGCCAATGCTCCAATTCTCGCTTTCGCAAAGTGCGCAGCCATATTTCCGTGCTCTTCTCGCATTTTGCGACCTCGGCCATCTTGCCCTCCCAGCGCCGTGGCATTTTCTCTGGTGGTGCTAGGCTACTTTCTAGAGTGGCCTCGCACAGGGGTGGGACGTATCCCATTTTGACTGGTGTTGGACCTTAGCATCATCGAGGACGCCGCCGCCAGTCAACCAGTTAAGCCTGCTTGCTTAGTAATTTTGGCAGCCTACCCCGTGGGAGTAGTGATCCCCACGGCACATGCATGGGCGTATGCCCCTAGCCTATCTGGTTGCCATCTTTCATCATGGGCTCACAGCGAGCTGTGGTGCGGCAATCGACCCGCCACCAGGCACGTCAGCGTCTGGTGGTGTGCACAAGTAAACCGCAACGAATGACTCCGGTGTAGAGCTCTAGCTAGTGCAGTATTTGCGGGCCAGCGCCCATGTGGGGATCCATCTCTAGTTGGACTGAAGAAGGTCCCATTGGGCCTGTAACTGCTGCCTGTTTTGCCTGGGGCTTAGGTTCGGGATGCTTGCTTGCTTATTTCATTGTGGCACCTCACTCCTTCGGGGTGAGGTGGTGTGATGCGAGATGGGACTTTCAGGACCCCCCCATAAGGTGGGGGGCAGTCACACTCTCTCTGATCACCCCTTGACCCGAGGTGCCACGTCAGCTTGCTCCTGTTGCCGTTCCGTGATAATAAAACCCCAAAG
>LGRX02001153.1:0-26790 GCA_001247695.2 Cymbomonas tetramitiformis | reverse complement strand
GCCGCGGCAGCCAGATATCGCCGGGAACCCACCCGGGAGATCGGCGGCGGGAAAATAATAAAATCTAGCGGCGGGGAGGGGGGCGGTGGTGGGGGGAAGCGCATCGCGCGGTGACAAAATGGCAAAACACATCGACACGAGGGGTTCCCCTGTCGACCAGAGTACTAATCTCGCCCAACGGTGCTTGACTTCCGTGTGCTGATGGGAACGGGTATTTTCACCGTGGTATGATCGATGCATGTTGCGTCAAGGCCCCCGGGGCGATCTTGACAGTTTGCTTCAGTCGGACCATCCCCCCACATCGTACCCCTGATTCGCTTCGCATCGTTCGCCGGATGCACACTGCGGCGCCGGATCGGCCGGAATAATGCGGCGCGGGCGGGCCGCGGCAGCCAGATATCGCCGGGAACCCACCCGGGAGATCGGCGGCGGGAAAATAATAAAATCTAGCGGCGGGGAGGGGGGCGGTGGTGGGGGGAAGCGCATCGCGCGGTGACAAAATGGCAAAACACATCGACACGAGGGGTTCCCCTGTCGTCCCCGACCAGAGTACTTGCTGAAATCTGGATAGGCAGCCCTAACTGGGAGTCCCGGTCAGGCCCCTATGACAGATCCCTAGGACCAACACTGGACTGCTGACTGATCTGTAGGTTCGTACTGTGACACACGCTATGTCACAGGTAGGCTAGAGTCCGAGACCGTCCGAGACCGTTCCGGGTATATCTAGCTTAGGGTTTATTTATCTGACACGGTTTATCCACACGAGTACGGGACTTTCTGATATCTAGTGTACTTGGATATTCCGGTAGGTCGTGGCCCCATCCACGTTTTCATTCCACTTGCTATCTTGGCCATGATTGGCTAAGCAGCCGCTTGAAGAGGTGGTGCGCGCTTGCGCGTTTGGGTGCGACTAGGATTTGGGACATGGCTTTACGGTAGACGTCTTTTTTGCGGCTGCGAGTCATGGGCACCGCGCGTTGCTATTGCTCGGTTTTGGCAATGTTCATTTACGTTATCTTACCTGCCCTGATCCCGCTGGTTTACGTACTTTGGGCTGGTGCTCCGGACACCTTTGACCACGACGACATTTGCAAGTGCCCCACGCTTGTTTCGCCTCTCCGCACGTTCCGCCGTTACGCCTACCCTCCATTTCCGCCACAACACCCAAACGTGCAGCCGCGCATCATCTTTTCTCTGGCTTTCTACAGTATGGCAGCATCTACACGAGCTCGCAAACGCCTATTGAGGGACTCCGATTTGGACGCCTCAATACGGCTTTTGGATGCGGTTCGGGACACTCCGACCGCTAGCACCCCACCTGTGGTGCCCCCTGTTGCTTCCAGCAACACCGACGCTGCTGTCGCGTTGCGGAAGCACCTGGTCGACCAACATGCCACGGTTGACGCGGTGTACAAGGGGCGCTTGCATCGGGCTTGGGCCAAGGGTATCCGCGAGGATATCCTTGGTTCCAAGAAACATCATTATCGTGGTACCGACGACACCGACCGCCTCTCCGAGTTGGTGGTGCAGCTTCGGACCGAGTTTGAGTCCGCTGGGCTGGACTTGGCCCCCTTTGACCTCGACGACCCCACCTCTCTGGTTATCGAGAAGGTTAATGGGCTCCTCTATGACGTCTTGGCCCTCGTCGTGGAGCGGAACTCTGTGGCTGACACCTGGCTTCGGGGTACGGACTCTTCGGCTGACCGAGATGGACGTCGGGCTCTCGTCGACATCATCAAGGGGAGCGTACCGGCAGCCCTACGCGAGAGCCACCAGCAGGAGCACGCGGCTCTTCGCTATCCCGCGGGCGTTGACCCGCAGCCGATCTTGGCTCGTGAGCAACGGCTGGTGCGGGATAACCGCGCTCCTGACTGGCGGCCCACCGACGAGACCCGCAAGCTCTCACTGTACAACCGCCTCGACCCGATCTTCTACGCAGCGGTGAAGGTACGTTATCCGCTTGCGGGTGACCTCGGCGGGGTCACTCTCCGCTCGCTTCAGGCTCTCGTCGTGGCCATCTTCCAGGCATGGGCACAGTCGGACGAGGGGGCGGCAGCACGTGAGAAGCAGGTGCTAGGAACGGACGGTAGGCCCTCCGCTCTGGTCACGTCGTCGGAGTACACGGTGCTCCTCGAAGAGATTGCGGCCTTGAAGGCCTTGGTGCGTGGTGGCCGTGCGGGCGGGGGACGGCAGACGCAGCCGCAGCATCCGGGGAAGCAGCATCCGAGGGGGTTTCGCGTGGGTGCAGGCAACCCCCCCGCAGTCGGCTTCGACCGCGACAGCATGAAGGCGAAGCCGCTGTGCCACCGCTGGCGCAAGGCCGGTAAAGGTGAGGTGTATCACCCGTACCGCGACTGCCCGCTTGGCGGTCGCCAACACTCGCCGGCCACGGCTGCGGCTTTCTGCATTCCCATTGAGCAGGAGGACGCGGAGGGCCTGCACGCATTGGCGCTCGTGCAGGTCTTCCAGGACGCGGCAAACATTGGACCGGAGGCATTCTCGCATGCGGCGTTGGCGTATGGTCCGCCCGCGGTGCTCTCCACGGACGGCGTCGGTGGGATCGACGTGGCGGCCTACGGTTTCTCCGTGCCGCCTCCGCCTTCCGACGGCGCGGACGACGAGGACATCTTGCGGCGGCTTGATGCCCTCACCACTGAGGTTCAGGCCGCCCAAGAAAAGGTACATTACACTCACGCATCCTTTGTTCCTGGGAGTGCGGTTGAGGGGCATGCGTCGGCTCTGGTGTGTGGCCCTACCGCTGCGGCGGGGATCACACCGGAGGGGCAGGTTCCGGCAGGTGGTGCGGCGGCATCGGCGTCCGCCGTGCCGGCCCCTGCTATGCCTGTCTCGCAGGTGAAAGATGTACAGCCCGCGCCAACTCAATCGGCGCGGGTGACCACCACGGAGGCGACATGCGGTGAGTTCGGAGGCTTCGTGCAGACGGTGAATCACGCCGCCGTCCACCCGTCTGACCTGACAGGCTATGACACGGACGACTACGAGGATTTCGCCGACGGTACTTTCGCGGTGAAGCCGCGAGCTCCGGCCGGTGCTATCGGCTGCGGTGTGCCGCCTTTCGGCTTTGGCACGCCGGCAATCGGCGCTCTCGCCATGCTTTCCCTCTTCTGCATTTCCTTTGCAGGTGTAGCTGTTTCGGCTTCCACGGCTTCTGCTGTGTCAGCTTCTGCATCGGCTACGGAGATGCCTTCGCCTGGTGGTGATCTCGATTGGGAGGCTCCGTCATTTTACTCTACGAATGATTTTGTTGATTCTGTGAGCCCGGCTCAAGGTTTCTTGTTGGCTCACGATGTGCCACCGCTTCAGCCACCCGAGCCTCCTGACACTCTGAGCCTGCTAGCCTTTCAGGATTTGTCTCAGGCAGATTTGGGGATTGACATGGCCTACTACTACGGCATGGCCTTACATGAGAGCGGTCCTCTTGATGCGGAGCACTATTATGGGGCTGGTTTCTTTACTTCCTATTATGGGATGGACTTCCGTGAGGCCACCGCTGACTACTTTGGTACTGTCGATTGACTTCTTGCTCACTCTGGAGGCACACCAACATGGTGGTGTGCAGAACTCCTGTGACCTCCAAGACTTCTTCAATCTGGTTTATGGTTTTACTTTGACACCTTTGGAATCTTCAATTTGACTTGCTGACACAGAGCCTTTTAATAGTTTACCAGGACCTTAATTGCCTGTGAGTTTCTGCTCTTGTGCTAGCTAGAGGGTTCTAATTTGTGTATCAGAATTGCACAGTTAGATTAGCAGTTAGGCCTTGTCACCCTGGCTCCTGCCCTAACACTTACAGCTTTACATTTTCTGACTCTCCTAGCCAGTCACCACCCACAGTGCTGGGGTGGTGTGCTGAAATCTGGATAGGCAGCCCTAACTGGGAGTCCCGGTCAGGCCCCTAGCTATGACAGATCCCTAGGACCAACACTGGACTGCTGACTGGTCTGTAGGTTCGTACTGTGACACACGCTATGTCACAGGTAGGCTAGAGTCCGAGACCGTCCGAGACCGTTCCGGGTATATCTAGCTTAGGGTTTATTTATCTGACACGGTTTATCCACACGAGTACGGGACTTTCTGATATCTAGTGTACTTGGATATTCCGGTAGTACTAATCTCGCCCAACGGTGCTTGACTTCCGTGTGCTGATGGGAACGGGTATTTTCACCGTGGTGTGATCGATGCATGTTGCGTCAGGGCCCCCGGGGCGACCTTGACAGTTTGCTTCAGTCGGACCATCCCCCCACATCGTACCCCTGATTCGCTTCGCATCGTTCGCCGGATGCACACTGCGGCGCCGGATCGGCCGGAATAATGCGGCGCGGGCGGGCCGCGGCAGCCAGATATCGCCGGGAACCCACCCGGGAGATCGGCGGCGGGAAAATAATAAAATCTAGCGGCGGGGAGGGGGGCGGTGGTGGGGGGAAGCGCATCGCGCGGTGACAAAATGGCAAAACACATCGACACGAGGGGTTCCCCTGTCGTCCCCGACCAGAGTACTAATCTCGCCCAACGGTGCTTGACTTCCGTGTGCTGATGGGAACGGGTATTTTAACCGTGGTATGATCGATGCATGTTGCGTCAGGGCCCCCGGGGCGACCTTGACAGTTTGCTTCAGTCGGACCATCCCCCCACATCGTACCCCTGATTCGCTTCGCATCGTTCGCCGGATGCACACTGCGGCGCCGGATCGGCCGGAATAATGCGGCGCGGGCGGGCCGCGGCAGCCAGATATCGCCGGGAACCCACCCGGGAGATCGGCGGCGGGAAAATAATAAAATCTAGCGGCGGGGAGGGGGGCGGTGGTGGGGGGAAGCGCATCGCGCGGTGACAAAATGGCAAAACACATCGACACGAGGGGTTCCCCTGTCGTCCCCGACCAGAGTACTAATCTCGCCCAACGGTGCTTGACTTCCGTGTGCTGATGGGAACGGGTATTTTCACCGTGTGCGAGAACAGGTGTTCCGCTCGGTAAAACAAACTGGCTAAGCTCCCATAAGCAGTCCGGCCGAGTGCTTTTATCATGCATCTCGGAAACCCGGATAATACGAAGTGATGACTGACAGTACAGTACTACTGTACTGTCATCCTAGCTACTAGCGGAGTCGCGGTTCCGATCAGAGACGGGTCAGGCTAGGGGCTATTAGAGCCCATAATAATAACCCTGAACCTAAAGTCCAGCACACCACCCGGAGCTGTGACTGCTAACCGTAGTAACCAGTTAGGCCAGTTAACTAGTTAGACCCAGTTACTACCAGTTATTGTTACTAGCTAGTTAATCAATTCCATTTTTATTAACTAACTGACCCTAGCTAGTTAATTAATTCGCACTAACCGGTTGTAGCTAGTTAATTAATTTTATTAATCGAATTAACTACTTAGTGGCAGTAACGAGCTGACCCCCCTCAAAATTTATTAATTACCGGTTAATCACCCATGTCGCCCATCGCGATCGGTCGGAAAATCGAAAAATCGAGATCTCTGATTTTCGACACGGCCTCAGCGGTCAGCGCTAGGAACACCTTAATCGCGCGAGACGACACGAGTGTCATGAGCAGCAGTCGAGTGTCGAGCGTTTTCACGAAGCTATTTGTCGTCTTTACACACACCTTACTGTACAGTCAACAGTGTCGCAAACACAACTCACAAATTCTGCAGAACTGTCCGTTGCGTGGATATAGATATACCGCGCTAAAGTGTGTTGGATATAATGGGACGAGCAAAGAAAAAGCTTCCGACTGCAGCTTCAAAAAGCGGTCCTCGAGGTGAGGGTGGCAATGCTTCGGTTGTCGTGGACGGTAAGAAGGGGGGAATACGTCGAACTCGGAAGCATTTGGCGGATACCGCAAGCGGATCGGAAGAGTACCTCATTGAGGACATCCTCGCCATGCGGTGGACAAGAGGCCGACGCGAGTGGCTGGTGAGATGGAAAGGCTATCAAGCCAAGGATGATACGTGGGAGCCGATTGAGCACCTTGCAGGTGCGTCGATCTCTGAGTTATCATAACTCAACGAAACGAACCCCTAAGCTCATTCGAAAGATGTACCTCGCTTGTGCAAGATCTCGCCTATTTTTGAGTTGTAAAAGTACAAGATTACTCGAGTTTATTATGAGGAACGTTGTTGTGTGGTTGCGTGGTGTGAGGCATGGTTGCAGGTGCTGAGGACTACATCAGCAGGTTCGACAAGGAGCAACTTGAGAAGAATGAAGAGGCGGTTTCGACGTTGGCTAAGAAGTTGCAGTCCGCGCGAGATGCGGAAACTGCGGTGGCGCTTAAGAGGGAGGCCGCCATCGAGGAGGAGCGCAAGCAACAAGAGGCGCGCACGCTTCAAAAAAAGAGTAAGCGTACCTCACCTTGGTGGGCGTATTTCAAGGAGGGCGTCGCCAACTCCACCCATGTCTATTGCACCACTCCCAAAGCCCAAGCAGCTCCCTCAGCCGCCGTGGGTAGCAAGCGCAAGCATTCCCTACTGTGCGACAGTGACTCCGAGGGCGATGCGAGTGACGACGATGACATGCCGACCCTTTTGGAGGCGGAAGCCGATGATGAGGATGATCCTCACACTGAAAGTGTGAAGCAGCTTGAAAAGTATCTTGAACTGAAGCAGGCGCCGGTGGACACTGCTATCCTTGAATGGTGGTTCGAGAACGAGAAGAAGTTCCCACGCGTCTGCATGATGTGGCGCCAATTCCACGGCCGGCCTGCATCATCGGCTGGTGTGGAGCGGCTTTTCTCTGGTGCTGGGAAGATGCATGGCAAGGACGCCCAGACCATGAAGTCCGAGACCATTCAAGAAACCTTGATGTGCGCGGTCAACTACAATCCTTGGCAGTCATCTGTTCCAGAGGTGGATGCCAAGGGCGCGACCGAGGCGACTGATGTGGCGGAGGCATAAGTAGAATGTGCAAGTGCACTATGGCACTCATAGGGTGTTAGAGTCAGAACATAGAAATCACTGAGCAAGCTAGTATAGGCCTCTCCTCAGCACTTAGAAGGGTGAAGGCTCCGCTTGACACCATAGCAGCCTGCCCTGGCACATGCTCTGCACTCTCGTTACCAGTCACTACAAGAGACGGAACGACGCAGAGGATCGCCCAGAAAACCCCGGGTCGTGTGTTAGAAAACATTAGAAAAGTAATAATATGTATGTGTTATTCTCTTCTGAAATACGTTTGTGCATGCCTTTGGTGTCTACACCACATACCGGTTGACCCCTCAGCCCCCCCTCAGCTTGTCCTCTCACTCTCACTTAAAAGCACCTCACAAGTAAGTAAGTATCTCAAGTTGCCAGAGAGTAATGATGACATCTGACACAAATAATATGTATATCCGAATGGGTCGAGTTTGACCTCGAATGAGCAACATTTAATGCCGCTGTATCCCCATACTCAATATTGGTTGTAACCAGTTAAACCACCAATTAACTAGTGCAATAAAAGCAATTAACCAATTGTAGCTAGCTAATCAATTTTTTAGTTATTAACTAACTAACCCCAACCAGTTAATTAATTTGCACTAATCACTTCAAACCAGTTGGACCTCGGGTCAACCGGTTACGCCCCTTAGTGACTGCAGCCAACAGGGCTAGGCAAGCGGAGCTAACTAAACAGATAACAAACAGCACTTCACTGGAAACAGATATACTTCTAGTTGGGTGCCCGGGGACTTGTCCCGGCACAACCCACCACTGCGGCTAAGGCTAATCACACCTCCAGGGTTCACCAAACAAAACGTCTCAGCGTCCGAAGGGCGCGAGCACTGGAAAAAATGTTTTTTCGCGCATATTATTTATGATAATATTTTAGGTTTGAGTAGACGTTTTTCCTAGAATTTTGTCGACCAGAAGGTATTTTTCGACCCCTGTTTTGCTTCTTATAGTGAAATATGGTGTCCTTTGCTTCAAACCCTAAACCTTGCGGTATGATCTTGCTTTAGCTTGTATGTTTTCTTGATATGTGATATGAAATTTAAGTACCCAGCGACCTGAGTTTTTTACGAAGGTCCTGGGGAAAGAGCAACATAACGCCTGGAGAAGCTGGAGAGCCTTGAGATCTCCAGTGAGGAACCAAAACCGTAAAGCGCAACATTACGCATAACTGAAAGAACAAAAGAATAACAACATCAGAACTTTACGAGCTTGATTGTCGCGTTGCTGTTAATTTCACACAGGAGAATTATGAACGAAGAAGGACCCACAGATATGGACTCGCTCACTCAGCCAGAAACCATACAGCAGAAATATGACTTTATGAGGAGTATGAACTCAGACGTGATCCGAGACAGTGATAAGTGGAGCGCTAAATTAGACCAGGATACAGTCTCATCCCTCATCTATGCCACTTTCCTTGCGAAAGCAGACGCAGTCTTCGCAGCGCGAAACATTCCAATAAATCACAAGAAGTTCTTCGGAAACATCGAAAGGCCATCCACTATGTGCACTTTCCTGTGGAACATTTTCAGACACGCGACAAATATGTGTTCAGTGAAAGGAAACGAAGTTGTCATTGAGTCAGCAGCAGCAATCACAAAAGTTGAGAAGCTGATAAAATACACCAGGAACACAGTCCAGAGGGAAAACATCAGAAACATCGCTGAAGCACTCCTGGAATATGACTTGTACTTTCCCACACTGGAGTCAGTTCAGATACAAGTAGACGAACGCATTGCAAAACAGGCATTGGAGCAAACACAACAGTCCCCCTCAGCCTCTGGACTTGCAGAAATCGACCTGGGTGCACGCGAGGGAGCACAAGCCGAAGGTGACCAAAACGAGGACACCTGGGAAGAAAGAGAAGAAGCAGGTACAAAATTAAACAGCCTCGCATTCCTCCATTGTTTAATCACAACTGACGCATTGCAAAACGCAATAACGAAAGCCCACGCACAGCATTTAGAGATAGCAAGCATTTCTTTTTTCATTTGTGCATTACTAACAGTTGTGAACACAGGCGAGTACGACGGAATCGACGGTCTGACTGGACAACGAGAAGTGTCGCTTGTCAGCCACGAAGAGGAAGCAGAATTCGACCTCGCATCTCTTCAAACGGCAGTGGACTACTCTGAGACGGTGAAGAAAACCGAAACCGAAATCGAAGGCCACGAAGGTGACTTGGAGAACGAAGACTTCCTTCAGACGCTGAAGATCACGAGGCACAACGTCCAGAACATCGCACGCTTCACTGGACGCGAGCTGAGCGAAGTCAGAAGGCAGTGCGAGGAGATCCTGACCAGGAAACATCTCGACGTTGGCTCATTGGCGGTTGACGGTCTGTCGCGAAAGGTGGACGCATCGGGTGTTGCTAAGGTAGAAACCTCCCTTTCACTTCACGTAAAAAAGCATTCTCATAACTACCGCTCTTGCATTAAGCTCCATTGTTTTTTCAAAGCTCTCATCCTCATAAACATTACGACAACGCGCATTCTAACCAGAGTTAATACGCAGACTCCCTTCATCAAAGTTCAGCTAAAGAGCGAGGAAGAAGCGACTGCAATCCTCGAGCTGGGAATTCTTCTGGTGGACGGGCAGCGCTTTAACATCACACCAAAATCTTCCAGACTGACTCGATTTAACCTGTTCCTGCGTGCTTCCGCTCCCAATCTTCAGGTCTCAACGGATAACATAGTTTCATTCCTGCTCACGACTCCATTTTCAAGCTTTGTTAAGCGGGTGGTCTTTCAACAGACATTCACAGAACATCCAGGAAAGGGCAGAGGATCACGGCTGGTCAGAAGGATCTACGCAGTACTCAGGCCCCCAGTTGCAGCAGCACCGGAACCGGCAGTACCGGACATTCAAAATCCGGAGCACGCAGTTTACTTCATTCCACTCCAGTACATCTACAACCCCGTTGGAGTAGTCCTGATTACCCAGTGCAGTGCCCACGAGTGTTTCAAGTGTGCCCCATCTCCCAAAAGGTTCGGTCATTGTTCCAAGAACTGTATGGACAGCGGGAAAGGGAAGGGAAAGGGGAAAGGACCTGGTAAAGGAAAAGGACCAGGAGGAGGAGGCCCCCCAGGATTCCCACCAGGAGGCCCTCCAGGACCGCCGAGTACCCCCACAAAAAACTCAGCCAAGTGGGAAGCAGCAAAAGCTAAAGCATTAAAGAGAAAGCTCACCCCCTCAGCTCCCAGCCCTGCCCACAAGATCCCCGCAGGAGGCAGCCAAAGACAACCCCTGACACAGGAAGGTGACGGAGGAATTAATCTTGCTGAAGGTAGATACTGAGAAATTGGACTGTTAAATCTGTCTCTCCTCTCTGAACACTCTCTCAGACTTTGTGCTTTCAGGCATCTGATATGCAAGTGACCCTCACTAGCATCCCTAAAACCAGAAGAGTCAATCTCTTCCTTGCTCTGCTCATTGTGACCCACCGGCCAGCAGTAAATTTAAGTATGCACAGCAAATATTTACACCCCTGCTCTTGCTTTGCTTTTCCCTTTACAACTGCTGTTCACTCCCCACAGTTTGTCTCACCACACAATACATATTTCTCTCGACTTCAAAAGCTCAATCTTGAACCAGAGCACGGGCATACAGATGGCTCAAAGTTCACTCTCAAACTTGCATTATATAGACACCTTCATCATAGGGACCCTCCTGTGTACGGCACACCGTCACTAAATAAATACAAAGCACACAACTGGCATAATAATAACCTGCCACTTGATAAACACTTATGCAGTGAATACAGTTCCTCACATAGCTCACCCTCCGAGGCACCCGAACCAACAAACTTATATGAAAACCTGCACCGGTTGTCAAACACCAAAATATTAATAAATAACCACACACGGTGCCTAGCAAACTTAAGAGGACGGGAAACCAAAGCAGGAAACACTACACAATATGCAGGTAACTTAACACGGCATACTGTTAACTCAATACATTATACAGAAAGTTTAATAATACCTACACGGTGCCTGGAAAACAACATGCGGTCAACAAATAACACAAATAAACCCATATACTTTCCGAAGCGGTTTGTTACTAACCTGAAGCGGGTCACGGTAAACTTAGCTCGGTGTTTAAACAACTTAGAACTGAATGCAATACACCGTAATAGTACTGATAAAATAATTTTACGAGAGGCTCGGGGGCACGGACACATGTTTTTAGGGAAAAAGGCGGCTATAAGCACAAAAATAATGGGAAACCCTAACCTCTTGAGTCGACACCTAGTGAATACGGGACGGGTGGAAGTGCGTAGAAGTAAAATGGGGCGAAAATATTTCACACAATGCTTATATATGACAAAAAGGGTTAGTAGGGAAAAAATAAAGGCAAACGGACAACCTTGGACCGGAAGCGAATTGCATGAGGCACAATTCGTTAAAAATCGAAATTTTGCAAAAAAGAGCCTAGAACCAAAAAATTTCAGGGAAGGGACCCGAGGACATATACGAAACCATGTGCGAAAGAGGAATGCCCAAATAAACGGTATGGTAGCTGAGGGGAGGCAACAAGTGGGTGTAACGCGTAACACGGAGAGAACAATAATGTTCAGAAACCACGGGAGCGGGGGAAGCGAGGTGCGCACTGGTCTTATAAAAGACACGCGGAGTGTAGTCAAGCGGGCCACAGATAAACCAATACGGTGCTCGGAAATAATACAGCGATATATTGCAAATCTAACGCGGTGGAAGAAAAATCTAAAAAAGTATACCTTCAATATGGTATGGACCGAAAGGGCTGTTAACTCAACACAATATATGTATCTTATAGTAAGCCCAGCATGGTTTGAAATATATTTTAAATGGAAATAAAAATAGATAAAGCTATAAGCGGCAGCATAATTATGACATATTACATAATGAGACACCTCTTGAGATGTGAGGAAAATATTATTAAAACACGAGCGGAAATGCAAACAACCACTTACGGGCCCACTATCATGCTTCTTCATATAATGGCGGAACTCAGCAGAATGAAGTTGAACCCTAAAAAATAATTCCCGGGACCCAGAGTCATAATACACCTAGCCCACAAGAGACCTAAGGCCTGCAAAAGGATAAGCAAGAGCGCCTTGAAATACATGATTCAAAACCCCAAAACGGCATGGCTTTGGGAGAGAACACGGACCCAAACTGCAAAGAAACCCAAAATGAATTTACCTTCAAGAATAATGAAATATAAAACCCACCACAAGAAGGATAACGATACCAAACAATATAATATTTCGGAACCCGAGAAGCTGTTAAGCGGTGGAGCAAGCACCGAAGATAACGCGGTAGTTGAAACCACAATGGCCACGGAATCACTCCTTTCAGAAAAGGGGTGGTTAAATGCAACTCATGTTGGTGATGCAATGAAAATACGGGACCCGAGTACCATAGCCCCTATGGACCTTACAGACATGATGCTGAAGATGACAGGGGAGGACCAAAATCTCACACAACTCATTAATAGCAGACTCAAGAAATATGGCCACACACAAATAGGTGTGTGTGACAATATACATTGGCGTCTCATAATGATTCGCTCATCATCACCTGGGAAAATAGAAGCTTACATATATGATCCCTTTGGAGATAAAGCCGAAAGAGAAACCATTAATATGATTGAGGCAGCACTCAAAACCTGGTTAAAAATTTTCATAACCATTACAGAATATAAGGAATTTACAACTACCATTAGCAAGGAAACATTTCAAACAGATACATACAACTGTGGCACATGGGTAGCAAAAACCGCCTTCAGATGGGCACAATGGAACAGAAGCTCGCACCAGACCTCATTTTTCGAGTACCTAAAATCTGATTTATGTATTGGGGAGTATGGCAACAAAACGATGCAAAAGGAAATACATAAATACCGATTAGAAATGAGGAAAGAAATAGGGTTGCAGGTAAAGAATACCCGTAACACACTGGAGCTCGAACACTTGGAGCACGCTGGAAATGACGCCGCAATCAGCGGCCCCAATATGACCTCACCTTCCCACCACATCCTCACACGCAGAGGTGCCACACCCAAAAAGCAGATAGAAACTCTGATAGAAACTTTTAGATTGAAATGGAAGACACACACCACTAATGAAACAATTGTTTCAGAAGCCATCGAATCGCATAGGAAATATCATCACACCTCGAGCACGGATAACACCAACATTCAAATTCATCTTCTTGTGACTAAGGACATATGGTCAACTGCAGTCCACATCATTCCAGAAAGAAAGATTATTCACTGTGAGTTTGATATCTCTAACAATAAACACCAGAAAGACATTTCCACACTTTTCCCTCAAGACCTGAGGGTGCACCGCATAACCTTGAAACTGGGAGTACATCCGAATAACATGGGGGTTTTCAATTTTACACTAGCCCACAAAGTCTGTCACATCCTGCACAACACTAAATTCTTCTCAGCGGCACAATTAAACAGAGACCTACTATACGAACTTGAAAACCTAAACATTAGAATTCTACCACAAACAGGCAGAGAAGCCAGGATAATCAAACACGAAAATAACAAAGCCATTTCGACCATACGACAATCACTGAGAACCCACCTTCCG
This sequence comes from Cymbomonas tetramitiformis, assembly GCA_001247695.2. Taxonomy (NCBI): domain Eukaryota; kingdom Viridiplantae; phylum Chlorophyta; class Pyramimonadophyceae; order Pyramimonadales; family Pyramimonadaceae; genus Cymbomonas; species Cymbomonas tetramitiformis. The sequence goes on along the minus strand of LGRX02001153.1, from coordinate 13,256 downwards.
AAAATTGATGCACATCCAACAAAGCCAAATTCTGAGCACAAAGACTGTAAATCCACCCACACTGCTTATAATCACCTCATCTCAGGCAAAGGAAAGCCTTCTTGTGAACCCCACACATATGGATACCGCAGGAAACACTCTCATAAACAAAAGAGAATAATCCTTAAAACCAAATGCACAAACAAAATCTTTGATATTGAGAACATTTATGACGCAGATGGCAGATGCATACTACAAAAAGCAAAACACAAAAACGCCATGAGACAGGCAGAAGAAATAGACCGACTCACAAAACTACAAATAGCACAACACTCTAACAATTTGATTATAATGGGTATGAATATGAGAGGCCTCCGACACCACAAAGAAGATAAAGACAGTTTAATCAAATTAGAAACAATCTGCAATCTTTTAATTGACGGACGGGCTGATATAATATGTATATCAGAAACCAAGGTAAATACTGAAAACCTTGCATTAATCAAAACCCTAATGACACAAAAAGGAATCCAATTTCGCACGTCTCATGTAAATGAAAGAGCTTCCATTGGTTCCATGATCCTATGGAATCCGAAAAGTTTGCCACTATCCACCTCGGTCACCACAATCGATGGAGATGCAAAGAGAGCAGTAATGACCAAATTTTCAGGAAATAACGGTTTTGAGCTCCACATAGCCAGCGGTTATATGAATGATGCTACACTAGTAGAGGAACAAGTGGAATTATATAACACACTTACTGACTGGGCAGGGAAGGCAGGAAATAATCCAAAAAAGGCCTACGTAGAGATAGGTGACAAAAACTGCACCATTACCCCAAATCAGCGGGTGTCAAGTGGAAATTACATGTCATATCAAGAGCATGTCGAAAAGAATAAGCATCTTTTAACCTATTTCAACAATGACAGATGCTCTCTTAATGAACTGATAATGGACCGTAATCCAAACACGGAAATTTTCACACATGCCATATCCAAAAACTCAAAAGCAAAACTCACCCATATCATGGCCAACACAACTATGGCAGAAATGACAGTTAAAACAGGATGGACGGAGGAAAACCCTTATATCATCTCCGACCACGGGATAGTATGGGCCGAATTTAAGCTCCCTCAAAACGACACCAAACCGGAGATTTCCACCGATACAACTTTGCCAACACCTAGATTTAATGGTGCCAAGGAAACCACACATGATGAGTACCCAGGGTACCCAATTAGAATGACAAACAAAAATAAGGATACAAAAAGGAAAATAAACAGGAAAGATATTGTAGGACTTCTCGAAGCAAACGGATACAGCACAAACGAACTCGTGCACGCGTGCATCAATAAAAACAAAGCTAGAACCGCTATCAGCACCATTAAGGGTGACACCACTGATCTCGATCTTAAACGGGATAATACTGACGGTAGCCCCATAACAGTGAGCAAGCTCATAGCTAAAAATAAAGAGGCAGACAACATAGAACAATGTCTAAAATGGCACAACAAACCCAAGGAATGGTGGATTCACCTTAATAGCCCATGGCATGCAGCTCACTTACTCTCTAGAGGAAAGGGGATGCCGGAAGGTGGTCTCAACCTAGGCCATAACGACAAAGATAACATCTGGCATATAGGTTCGCCCCACCTTTTAAATAAGAAAGATGTAAATGCCTATCTCAAACGACACTTGACATTCAGCTCATTGGAAGTTAAGAAAATCACGAAATCCAACACAGATGAGCACATGACCAGCTGGAATATTCTTCTACAACCCCATATGCCTGCTAAATTCTGGAACCTGTACGGATCTGAGATGCATTCGGAAAAAATAGATTGCACCGCCCATTTATTCCAATACGCTACAGGCTGGGTGTCTTACACTGAAAGACTACATAGCACACTCGAAATGGAAAATGGATCGGAAGCAACTAGAAACGGCAGCACTGGCCTCAAGGAAATGCACCCTGACGCGACATGGGATAACCTGCACAAATTTGCACATCAGGCGGCAAGTGACGCCTTTGGCACCAAGAATCTGAACATAGCTGGGAGGTCCGAAAAACCATCAGCAGTATCTAACTATATATACAAATGGCTAAACACAGTACGCCGCATCATCAAATATTTGGATACAAGAACTCATGCAAGCAACATTCCTAAGCAAGCCAAAAAGGCTGCCCGCACGCTACCGTTTGCCTCGCTCAAACCCAAACACAATGAAACGGCAGCCACATGGGGATCACGTTTGCATGAAAATTATGTAATAATCAGAAATGCTTTTCAGAAAAGCAGAGACACAGACATTGAACGACGCAATCTCCGAGAAAAGGAAGCCCTGCAGCATCTTTTCTCAACTAACCTTTCGAGGTTTCTAGACACAGTCATGGGAAAGATGAAACCTACTGAAAAAGGTGCAGCCGCTACCCCAGGTAGTGATGGAAAGATACCTGAGACAAAGACAGAGAGACTAAACACAACACTAGATGAATACAAAAATAGAAAACTATTTTCTACTAACCCGAATGAGCCAGATGAACTCCCACAGTGGCTCACTGACATTCTAAAGGATAGCCCCAAAATCCCCGATACGGCCGCCGCTAGACTACTGACAGAAATCACGCACAAAGAACTCCAACAAGCATACTCGGACTGCGGTATCTCCACAGCACCAGGACCCTCAGGAATGAGATACTCGCAGTGGATCAAGGGCCCAGAGAATTTTCAAGAGGTTACTGTCTCACTTTTTAACCACATTCTTATAATTGGGAAATTTCCAAAGAGTGCAAAATCTGGAGTCATCCTTCCAATCCCTAAAAATCCCTCTGCACCATGTACAATAGATAACTCTAGACCCCTCACAATGTTGGAAACGGGTCTTAAACTATTTAACACAATAATTGCTAACCGTCTCAAAACAATACTTAACACTCACCCCATTCTCTTTTCCATTCAAGATGCCTTTCTTCCGAACAAAAACATAGATGACTCACTCCAAATTCTGAATGAAGTAATTTCGGATGCCAATAGATACGAGAAAGACCTCCACGTAGTTTACCTGGACCTCAAACAAGCATTTGACAGAGCTGAATTCTGGATGAGCAATTTAGCGCTGAGAAAGTTGGGACTCCCATCACAAATAATCAACATCATCTCAGACATTACCAATGATGCTTCTAGAATGGTACTCACTGAAGAAGGCCTCACGGATGAATGGTCCCTAGAATGTGGAGTCCCTCAGGGAGAAGTTTTGAGCCCACTAAGGTTTGTAGCCATTATGGACATTCTGGCAATTTGGTTAGCAAAAAGAGCTAACGGTGTAAACCCGACAGGATCCACATATGGATATGAACTGAACTCGGAACGCCATAGACCAGACAAACCAGGAAATAATGTTATTCCTCCCTCCCAAAACCTATTAGAAAAGGACACCACTTTAAATATCTTTGCACGGTTCTTTTGTGATGACATCATTCTCGTGGGGAAAACTAAAGACGAAGTTCAAGATATGCTAGGTATAGTTAATGAATTTATGAGCTTCATTGGTATTCCCATCAATGTTAAGAAATCCAAATACTCTTACAGAAAGCGCATTAAACCTCAGGGCAAAACAGTAACGCGATATGACCCGTCCGATGATTTACTCATCTCAGGGGGTCACCTGGAGCCCAATACAAATGACTCAAGTCCTTCCATTGATTCGAAATGGATACCCCCTGAGTCACCAGAATTCCTCGATTTCTCCAACAGCAAAGAGGTAAACAGATATCTCGGAGTATGGTTTGCACTAAATGGGGAATGGGACAAACAGGCGGAAATCCTTATCGACAGACTTAAATCTACTCTCACATCCATCCAACTGCAACACATGACTCTACACCAGCTAAGATATGTTATAAATGCGGTTGTAGTTCCGAGGATGGCATACCCCCTTAAAGTTACCTCAGCAATTGCCAACTCCTCAAAGAATGTCGCAATTGAATTAGACAAAATGATAGCTTCGTTTATAATTAAATATTTGGGCTGCCCAGTTGACACCAATCACCAAATAATCTGGACAGCAGTCTGCCAAGGCGGGTACGGTATTGATAGTGTCTTTGATGTTGTAACCGCGTCGTGTATCACCGAAACTATGAACACCCTGTGTTCTGCGGATGAACACGAATATTGGCAACACAACCACACGGACCGTATCACTGATCCCCACCTCATCTCACTATACCGTAGAAATAGCAATCTATGGCTTAAAATAATAATTCAAAACATGAACAACGAAATGGGTAAAAATGTTATCTCGGGTTTTCCCCTATCACACTATGCAACCTACAGTCATACTAAAGACAAACGCTTTAACTGGTTTAGGCGTACAGGTCACATTATGGCAAAACTTGGATACGCTATTGACTCTAAAAATTACCCTGAAAATGAAGCGGGTGAAACCACATTAATCACCACCCTTCCCAGACAACTCTACATGTCGAGGAATGTTACCTCCGCAATACAAAAATACAACCTCAAGCACACAGGTTCCTTTCTAACTCCCTGCGGTGGAATGTTAAAAAACTGGCAAGAAAGTAAATGTTTTTTCAGGCTGAATGGCAGTAGACCCCCTGGATGGCTAACCGAAATCGAAAAGGAAATGCTTCAAAACCCTGTAGATTTGGACCCACAGGCTAGATATGTCAAGAAACAATATAGAGACAACATAGTACCCCCCGACACGGGTGAATTTCATTGGAAAGGAAATGGTGACCGAAATTCCATCTCTCTTATTCACATTACCAATATTGACTTAGAGGCCATGTCAATACAATATACAGAATACAGTAACAATGCCATAAACCCTAATGTCTTTGTCAGAATCAAAGGTACCAACAGTCTTCAATACGACTTTGAATATAGCATCACCAATGACGGTTGCATCCTAATTCCAGCAGGTTCTATTTTCGAATATAATGACCATATGGACCCGCCCTCTTCTGTCCTTGCTACAGTTAGTGATATTAACTCACACTATGATTACATCTCAGACAGACAGTATGAAACCATTATTGCCAGAATGAAAAACAAAACTGCGGAGGAAGAAAGTGAATACAGCTGCCCTAGCGACTCGGAAGAAGAATCCACCCCCAACGCCGAAAAAAGCAAACAAATGGAAGATTATGATATGGCAAGCGATGGTTCCCTATTTGCTGGAAAGAAAACAGCATGCAGTGGGGCAGCATATGCCATAAAAAACTTTGACAACGGGATGCCACTTGTACGGAAGATGAATATCCCCCCCTCAAGAACTTTCTCCGCACCGGGGCTCCTTATCAAGGAAGATATCCAAAACCCGAGTAGCACATCTGCTGAAATTGCGGGACTGCGATTTCTACTCACAGAACAAAAAGAGAAACTCCTCAAATCCATTACTCCAATGGTACATGCCATTGACTCCATGGCAGCAATATCTGCGGTAACAAAGGATGGCAGGTCCATGAGTGCTCGGGACAAACTACGTGAAGCTAATCGCAGAGATGTGCAGGCTGTTCGCCTACTGCTAGAAGAACTTGGCTTCTACAGTGAAGGAGACCACAGTAAAATCATCCTTAAATGGATTAGGGGTCACAATAATGACAAAGTCCACGACAGAGTGGACCGTACTGCTAAAAGAGCTTCATTCAGAGGGGGCTGTTTAGACATCTCCCGCTACGACCCTGCCGAGGAACTACCCTTCTCATTATTCTTTTTTGAGGTCCCTATTTTAGGCGATATACGTAGTCACATCAGAAGAATTCAACGACTCTCACACTATCATAATTGGAGAACCCTGCAGTCCCAAGGGAAGCACCTGAGAATGCTCAACGAGAATAACACCGCCCCTACCAAAGATATTTCCAAAATGACACCTAAAGCTTTCACCGCTTCTAGAAGCAGAGAGCTCCTGGGTCTTCAAGCCTCTCCAGCACGCTTATTTAAACTGGGGAAAATCGGGTCTGAAAACTGCCCCTACTGCCAACAGAATACAAAATGCACCTTCGAACACATCCAACTTGAATGCCCAGGACATAATAATAGTTTGTATAGTCTTAGAACAACCCAAGATATCGAACTAAGGAAAATCATCGCTGAAGAAATCTCAGAAAAGCCTAAACTACTAAACCCTGGAAAGGGTACCACATACATCAAAACACAGCCATCGAAACTTTTTCCACTTGCAGACCTAAGACAGGAAATGAATGAGGAATTATACTTACACGCTCTCCCGGAAGCTAGCATGTACCGTCCATCAAATTCAAAAAAGAATACCATTGCTGTGACCGCAAAGCCCGTAGTGGACCATGTTACGGGAACAATTAAATATCCCGAACTCCAATATGTCCAAAAGAAAGAGTTTTGGAAACTTTTGGCTTGGCACCGCCTTTCCAACAAAGCTGTCCCATGCTCACTTGCGGAGTACTCGAATAGGGCACACGATATCCATGAAGCCCTCAATGCATGTAAGCTTGAATCGGGAGACCCTAAAAACTGCTATGCAATAAGAAGAAGCCTCTTAGATATTTTGGTGGATGACAGAAACCTTGACAAAAACGGCTGTGAACTTTTCTCCAACCCACTAAATGCCCACCCTAGAATTTACTCGAGAAGATGCATACCCACCACTAGAATGAAAAAAGCCCTCAGGCCCTTCTGTTATCATGGGAACATCGGCTTTGATGGTCTCGCTTGGGATGCCTACGTGGACCCGTTAACAGGCATTGGCAGAATCGTTTACGGAAATCCCCCCTTCGATGGAAAGGATAAGGGCAAATCTTCGGCGGTTATGACTACCCTGGAAATGGGACATAAAGCGGCCAACACTGTCCCCGGATTTTCAGGAACATGGATTCTTCCGCTGTCTCCCAAAAACCAAAAAAGATGGTTTGATAAAGGTTTTAAACTTGTTTTCAGATTCCCGCATAACACTATTCCATTTATCCCACATGGTTATTGGACGGGTGATGACCCCTACGTTCTCCCAGGTGGCGGATGCTATAAGGATGATTTTTCGGATGTCGTTATCATAGCTATAGACAGTGCACCCAGCGATACTCAACCAGCCTTTGACTGGAGGCCTACACAGAAAAAGATTGCTAGATGGTTCCTCAATGTCCTTCCTAAGTCCAGAGTCACGGAGAAGAGACTAGAATACACCGGAGTCAGCCCTGATATTTGGAATGAAGTTCTGAACGAAAGGGACAACGTACTTCCTTCTTCGCTGTGCCCATGGCCCACTCAAGACCCCCCCTATCATCAGAATTGTGCTGAGCATTATTATGGCGGTCACCATGACACGACAATCACCAATGCAACTTCTAAGCCCTTCATTAGCACCGTGAAATGGCCCAAAGCACTTACACTCATGGGGTACCTCCCTCCTCTTTTTGGTACTGTCCTCAACACGATAGGTGTTCCCCGTGGCAAGATTAAACCTCTCCTTAAAAAACTTTCAAGAATCTGTAGGCAACACACCAGAAATAGGCGAGACGTGTTTCTGTTAAACACCTCCACCACCTTGAACACTGACCCGCATACAGTTGACATCCTGGGCAATGAGACCATGACAGAAACAGAAGCTGTGCAAAAAACAAACGACTTTCTTCAAACCCTCCTGCAATAATTTTCAAAAGTCTTGCAATAAAAGATGGCTCTCTGTCCTTTAGGGGAGGGGCCCTCCCCCCCCCTCCCCTCCCCCACCACCCCCCTCTCCCCGCCCACCCTGACCCCTTCCTCATCGTCTCCAAATACCCCCTTAATTCTTCGACTTCCCTCCCCACCACTCAGATTCAGCCACCCCTCCACTCACCCGGCCATGGCTGCTTCTCCATCTTCTAGAGTTTTTTGCTTAGCACCTAGCTTTTTCTCTAGATGTCACCCTGCTGAAAAGTGGGTTGAGCCCCTTTGTGGGCGCGCTATAGTAGAGGGAGTAGCCCCTAGTGTTTTCACTAGCCTGCTTTGCAGGGTTACCGCACTCTCAGGACTTTGTCCTCTTTACTAGCGTAAATGTTTTATTATTATTATTTCAGGGTTTGAAACAAGCAGACTCAGCCACTGTAAAGCCGGTCGGCATAGCCGAGTTCAGCAGACGGATTCCAATCAAGAAAAGCATCCGAAGTCAATTGAGAAGAGAAGCTGTAAGCACTGACACCACCAGACCCAAGCGGGTCAGGCGGATCCCAAAGCGGAGTGGCAAAATCATCAGAATGCAAAGCCGCTGAGGTCGATTGAGAAAAGGTTGCCCTTTTTCAATGATCATCGGTGGCAGAGGCTATGGTGCTTGCACCGAGTCAATATACAATTCTAGTCTGGATACATGCTAGACCAGATGTATACAAATGTCTAGGTCTTCACAATCAAGCTCATATGTACGTCATGGCTGATCACCTTAGAAATCTTCGATACATATGTGTGTCAACTTCATGGAGTTCTGCATGGTTTGACTGTATATAGTCACGTTTTATTATTGTCTTTATTATTTATTTGGTTTCTAGTTGTATTTTTAGCTTATCATCTTCCCCCCTCAAGGAAGTGTATTGCTAGGCGGTTGTCAAGCGCCGTTTAAATACAACAGAGGTCCGACCTCTATGTGATGACGTGGAAGCTTACTATGAAGCTGGATAGCAGTTCTCGGGATGCAACCCATTGCACCGAGGTGCATCGCAGTCGTTGGGATGCAGCCCGAATTCACGTCATCTGCGCGGGTCATATAGTGCCCATGCAGGTGCTGTATAAAATACACTACCCTCCAGCGGCGAAGTGGTTTGCTATTACCATCATCGTATGCTGTGGGATATCAAATATGTGATCAAAGAGCATGGTAATATGTGTACCATATTTGTCAATATCGGAGAGACTGTGTCTTCTTTAAATTCCTCATGACTATATGTATAATGGTGTTATACTGATGTCAACACCTTCTCTCTGAGTGATTTATTGATTTCAGATGTGATGTTGTGGCAGTCAACCTTGTCCGCTCGTACCGGGGGTTGTATGAAATGTGTCCACGTCATCGGCACGAGTCATATTGTGTCCATGCATACGCGATCTTAGCGCAGGTCACAATACAGTGCCCGAGCATACGCGATTTTAGCGTAGGTCACATTGTGCCTCAATTTATTACATCTGAGGAAATCTATTACTCATCTTTGTGAGTTTAGACAGCATTGTACTGATTGCAACGCTTTTTCTGATGATTTATATATCACAGATTATACCAAATGTGGTGATCAGTCCAGTGCAATATTTTGTCACCGGAATGTACAAGGATTGTGAATGATTGCAATCCAGCCGGAGGAATAATCTCAGCAGCTGTTCTGTACTAATGAATTCATCGGAGTTATACTCATTTCGACGATTCGAAACCCATGTCATTTGTAGTGATGACAACTCATATGAATATATAGGGGTTTCCTCAGAATGCTTTTATGTGATGTCAACATATTATGAACAATTCACTTGCATCTTAGGACAAAGGAGTTACGCTTGGAAGGTTTTTCATGCTGGTCACCAACAGTTATCAGCTGTTATTCGGGTGCCATAGCCATATTCTGCCTTCAGTACTGGGACTATATCAACTAGTCCTACAGCGATGCACCTGTCCTTCCCACTCTTATGTACGGCAATAGTGCCAAAGTGTATCAGGTGGGATATATATATACATTATATAACTATCATCTTCTGATCCTGGATATGCAATTAAGCATGGTATCAGGTTATGTTATAGTTCAGCATCCCGCACTTACTCGAGGATGTAAATGCTGAGCAATAGTCAACTTATAGTCATTGGGATGTAGTTTCCCATCCGAGTTTACACTTTGTTAGTGACGGTGGGTTTAACGTTGCACAGATTTCAACGTTACTTGTGGATGCAGTGGTTTTATCAAAAGCAATCCATCAGAAATCACCTGATCGGGAAAATGGATATGTGTGTGTGATATATATATATATCTATGTTTGTACATGTATTATGTTTGTACATTATATAATGAGGTGATGTATGTATATATGGTTCCACCTTCTTCCTCCCTTAAGGAAGTGTGAACACACAGGCAGTTGTCAAGTGCCTTAATACCTCATAATGTAGCATGCAGTCCTTATAGGAAGCAGCTTGTACAGTTTTAGGGTTGCTGCCCTACAGTCCTTGGGTTGTCGCCCTACAGTTTTTGGGTTGTTGCCCGACAGTTCTTGGGTTGTTGCCCGATATATTGTCATGATTGTGCTGATTTCAGCATGGCATAATGCCAAATACAGAGTGTTTTGCTAGTATTTAGTGGCATTTCAGGGTATATAGTGTTACAGTGACCCTTATCTCCCACAGTGATAGTAGGGTGTTACTTGGTATCAGTAACCCTAAATTATGTCAAATTAAAGCAGTATGAACATTTTTTAAAGAAATTGAAGCAAAACTGCATTTAATATATCACTGTGCATCACGTGGTTTTTAGGAGGTATGTTACACCCCTGTATCTGTACACGTGAATATATATAGTTATAGGGTGTTACAAGTGCTGAACTATTTTGAGCATATCTTTCAATAGCTAATAAAATGGAGTAACGAAAAAAATGAAACCCAAATTTTCATTTTGAAATCATACGTATTAGTTTTTCACGTATTTTGTTACAGCAACTTTGTATACCCCTAGGTGTTACACACCTGATATTTAGGGTGTTACACGAGATATGACTGTGCACATTATGTTTTTCAGATACCTTAATAGGTATAAAATCATAATTTGTGAAAAAATGGAGTCGGAATTTCAGTTTTGAAATTTCCCGCCAACGATTTTTACCCATTTTCCACCTTTTTTGGCCACTTATATATGTACTATAGTACATATATATCAGTGGTTGTATAATGTGCATCCTACAGAACTCGCGTAACTTATCTCACTTTTGCACACACATATGGGTTTTGCTGATTTAAACCCATGGAAAATGGACCAAGATTTATTTTAGGTATATCAACTTTAAGTATGATTGTCACAACTATGAACACGCTTAGAAGGGGTCCCTCGGGCACCCCTGAAAGGCCTGTCACACCCCCCATATTTAGTCACGCTACCGCAGCCCATGTCAGACCCCACCGCATTTGCCCCCATCGCGCCCGTCTCAGCCGACAGCAAACGCCCCAACCATGACCCCCTTTTTCAGTAATTGGCATTCCCCCCTTCAGTCACGGTCCTACCCCAGTTCATTGTCCGCTCGAGCGCCCGGAGCATATCACGTTCACCCTCCAGCTCAGATCTCCCTCCCAGTTTGAATCATGCTTGACGCCTCGCCAAGCGCTACATCGACGTCGCCGCGACCAGCCCGTGCCGATCCGAGAGCACCGCAGAGCGTCAAGCACGACATCACGCGAAGTGACATCACGACACGACCACACATGACGTCTCGGCGATGCATGACAGGGCAAACGCAAGCGCGCGTTGACACCAAACGCCGCTGTCACTGGGAACCAATGGTCACAGGGCATCCGAAACGACAATGGCATTCACGGACTTTCACTATGCTCGCTTGAGTATTTAGCTAGCTCCTGCTTTCGAAAAGTGAGATCCGAACCTTTCAAAACCATTCTGCGGTATAGTGATATTTGCCTCTTGTGGCCTAGTATTAAATGTGATATTTGCATACATATACTTCGAATCCACATGAGAGCTTTGTCACTAGCAGTTTGTAAGAGTCTGGTTCGGATCCCCAGAGTGCCGGCACGCCACTCTGATGTATGTGCGAAGTCGCGCCGTTGTGCTTGTTTTATCTGTGAATTGCCCCCTGTGTTGCTCGTTTGCCTTTCTGCTTTTCATGCTTCCATCTGAGCCTGAATCTACAGTCTGCGAGTGCAAGTTAGACCCGCGCCCGTTTTGCGAATCTACGAGCCGGCGTGGCAGAAGCGCGTTGCCGCCTGACATGTTTTACGTAGCACAGCAATAGACACGCATATCGCCGTTCCGCAGCGGTGGAGATCCGCAGCTGTCCGAAAACGTTCGCGAATTCACAACACGCTCGCGAATTCCCACAGAGGGGCATTTTTCCCGTTGAGCGCCTAGCGGCGAGATAGCCCGAAGCTGCGTTTGTCATAAATTCACACCCGCAACGGCGAACCGTCACAGGCACTCTCAGCGGTATTCACGTGTGTGCACGATGCGCCCGGCCTTTTTGTACCATATTTTGCACCATTTGCTATGCGAATTCGAACCTCGCAGGGCTTGCTTGCCGAATATGCTCAAACGTACCGGCGTATGTGACCGGCGTTTGGGAATGCACAACCGTAGCCGCGCTAACTCGAGCCGTGACACCTGACTTTTGCCGTTTGACGAGGTTGTAGCCGAACCCATGTTTTTCCCGCAGTTTGTATGATGTTTACCTTTGTGAATTCGACCTGCGCAGGCTGTGGCAACGTTGAATTCCCCGAACGGACCTGGGTGACAGGTTGTGGGAATTCACGGCTTACGGCGCGCCAGCTCGAGTCCGAACACCTGACTGCAACCTTTTGACAGCATTGCAGCCGAATGTTTTTTCCTTCAGTTTTCATTGTGTTTGTAGTTGTGAATTCGACCCTTGTGGGCGTTGGCAGCGGTGAATTCCCCGACGGGCCTGTATGACAGGTTGTGGGAATTCGTGGTTGGCGACGCGCCAGCTCGGGTCTGGACACCTGACCCATGCCTTTGTGCCATGCGTGTGCTCGAAGCACGCCTTTGCCCGCAGTGTCTTTCATAATTTTCGACGTGACCTCGTGCTTGGCTGCTCGAAGGGCACCAACTTGGCCTTGTGGCAGGTTGGGGGCATTCACCGCAGGAGCCGCTCGTGCTGCGACCTGGGCGCACGACACGAGAGCCGCAGTGAATGCCCAATTGCAAAGTGTTGTTTTGTTCTGCTGGAACGGTATCACCTTGTTTTCACTTGTGTGTGAACTCCTATGTGATGGCACCAGGCTCGCGCGCGGAGTGACACGGCAGCCTCCATAGGCTCAGTGCACTTTAGGCCAGCTTGTGCATGCCTGACATGGTCTTTCAAACTTTGTGGCAGATTGGGTCAGCAACTTTTGTTGAGGATGCCTCTGTTGTGACTCATCAGCACGGGTGCAGTGCTTCGCAGCCATGGCGCCTGAGACGCCAGCTTTGCGCAGCTCTGCGACCTTTCAAGTGCCATGCCAACTGCGACACCTGCTTTCGGCCCTTCCAGCCATACAGAGTCTCTCTCTGAATGGCTCGGTGTGCAGGTCTGTGTTCTGTGTAGGTCTGTGTGTGTGTGCAG
>LGRX02001150.1:20399-52269 GCA_001247695.2 Cymbomonas tetramitiformis | reverse complement strand
TGCACTCGACTGCCCATTGCCCATTGGAAACTGGAAAGCTGGATAGCTGGAAACAGACGGTCACGGTGTGGAAGGACAGAGAGAGAGTCGTTGTTTTCATTTGTTTCTTTTGCTGCTGCAACTTCAGGCAGGTAAGAATTGATTCTGTAGGATTTGTTAACAACAGTTATCCGCCTTTTTTTTTAATACTGCCGCACGTGTCGTTCCGGATCCGCATAGGTTTCGACACTATGTAGGCTAAGCTTTCCAATGTTGGAGGAATGCATATGCATTTCACGATATGCAGCGGGGATTTTCGCATCTTCAGGAATGCGCACGTTTGCTTAAATTAGATTATCAGGGTTTCTGTGCCTTCGCTTCTGCTTCGGCTCTAAAATTGGGCAAACGAAATCACTTGTCCACATAAAGAAAAATCCTGTTTGTATTTCCGATGAGAACAAACAAATTGCATCGGAAATACAAACAGGAAACACGAATTCAACTTCAGAAATCAGAATCGATCGGTCTGCAAGATCCTACCGCTAGTCCGCTACGGCTTACGCCAGATCGAAGGTGAGGCAGTTCAATCGAATGCCAATCGAATCGGAATGAGGCGCACGGGCGCGCACCGCACCCGACCGTTCACTTCATCAGGCGTTCACCCTTCAGCCCTTACAGTGACACTCTATTTTGGCTATCATTGGCTATCATTGACTAACTTTGGCTATCCGATTTGAAATTATGACAGCCCTGTCATCGGGGGGTCTGTGGGGGTGTCTAGGGGTCACAAAAATTAAATTTTGCCGATTTCATCGCCGGTGGGGGTCCCCTTCGTCGACCCCCCCAAATTTCAGTAGGTTTAGGGATTAGGTTCTGGGTTTAAGGTTTGGGTTCGAGAATACATGAGAATGACGTCAGAAATCGTAATTTAGTTCAAATGCGTATTTAATAAAATCGTAGGGTAACGATGGGTATCGGGCAATGGGCATTTTAAAAAACATTTTCAAATAATAATAAATAAATATACAAAATGATATTCTTCCTTTGATATACTTTTATAAACAACCCATTACCCGGTACCCATTACTTTTTATTTAAATAGATAAATAAATTTATGCGTAATTGCTTAATTCGTATGTTATTCTCTCACATTCTCTCACATTCTCTCATATTCTCTCATATCTTTTTGCAACTTTAACACGAGCTCTTGATAAGTAAAATTTGAATTAAAAACGAATATGTCTACTCAAATCAATCTTGTCTTTTCACTTCCTATTGAAATTTAAATGAAAATATACGATAAAAATAATGTGCTTGATCATGAAGGATACAATCGTGCCGCACAGGCCGCACGCCCCCAACAGTCGCGCCGCCCATAGCCGCGCGATGCCCCAACAGAGAGCGCACCGCAACGGCAGATAGGGGGAAAAGTTGTATCCTTCGTGTTTCACTCTTCGCCGCCTACGTGTCACAGGCTGGGGATCACATATCCGTCGCTCACACCATACTACGCCACCACCATCTCTCATCGTCATCAATAAGCCGATATAGCTCAGTGGATAGAGCGCACGACTAGTGACAGTGAGGTCTCGGGCTCGAACCCGGTCTCGGCATCTTTTCCCTCGAGTCGACTGGATTTGTGATCTTCATCAGGTTATGGGCTCTTACCACGCTTCCACTGCGCAGGTGTGACGCCGGCAGCTGGTTGTGGTTGTGCCACGTAGACACTTCAGAGTGAGGTTGTGTCATGAAGGATACAATCGTGCCGCACAGGCCGCACGCCCCCAACAGTCGCGCCGCCCATAGCCGCGCGATGCCCCAACAGAGAGCGCACCGCAACGGCAGATTGGGGGAAAAGTTGTATCCTTCGTGTTTCACTCTTCGCCGCCTACGTGTCACAGTCTGGGGATCACATATCCGTCGCTCACACCATACTACGCCACCACCATCTCTCATCGTCATCAATAAGCCGATATAGCTCAGTGGATAGAGCGCACGACTAGTGACAGTGAGGTCTCGGGCTCGAACCCGGTCTCGGCATCTTTTCCCTCGAGTCGACTGGATTTGTGATTCCCATCACTTGAACGTGATGATAACACAAATAAAACATTTAAAGTATCCCAATCAATCTAGTATAGGTTGAACCGGGCACTCCGGTAGCTTCGAATACACTTGTAATACACATACGTGTATACTGTCAAGCTTTCAATATATCACTAGGAAATGTATACCGACAGTTCTGTTCGTTGACTAGGTTGTTGCTATTTCTTGTCTTTTCAATAATGCCGTCTCTTACAACCGTTCCTGAATAAGTAGACGTTCGGCCCACGGGATCTTCCCTAACCGAACGTGAACAATCTCGATCTAGCATTTCGGTCATACTGTGCCACTTCCCCAACGTCCGGATGACACAGTTACGATTCCCTCGATACGGTTCGATACACGGATCTCTCTCGTTTCGCATGTACCTCCGGGTACAACTCTTCCCCCCTTAAGGGGTGGCTATCCCCTGATGCACCCACTTCACAATTGTATCGGCAGTGGAATCAGCGATTGCACAAGGATCAGTAGGGGCACTAGGCATGAACTGACAAGGTTCGGTCCTTAGGTCGGCGCCTGTTCGGTTCTTGGGTCCGTGCCCTTTTTCAATTGAACAGGGATTATCTGCGTGGCCACTTCGATGGTGCGGGCCGTTGATTGCGCCTCCTGCCGCTGTCGCGGCCGGGCATTGTCCACCTGTTTTACTCGAGCGGCAAGTTTTCACCAGGGTGGGCCTCCATGTCGATCTCACTCCACTCGCTGAACTTCAGATGGTGAAACATATGTGGCTACTATCCCGAGGTTGGGTCCTCTCACAAGGACCGAAGTAAAATGCGGCTCTTGCACGGATATTTACCTTACGACGATGTTACCCGCACATTTTTACATCATTTATGAGTCAAACCAATAGTTGAACATGTCGGATGGATTGGTTGCTCGATATCGGTCGTCATTAGACACGTGTGCTTTAGGTGTATAATTTAATTCAAAATTAATTCAAAAACCCGGTCCTCTCACAAGGACCGGACTCCCCAACACCCTTTGGACCCACTAGATGGCCTCTGGAGGGCATATATTCTTGCACACTTCGACTTTGGGACTTAATGTTGATGTGTGAACCGCACAAGCCCTTGGTTTTGCACTTTGCCATTTTGAGGGCACGTCACATAAGGCACCACCCTCAAAATATTAGAGACGGCGGTATTTGTGCGTGATTTATTTTGATATGTGATAGGGTGGAGCTATGAACCAATGCCACAAAAATGATCGGATTGCCATGGATACACTTTCTAAAAGATTTCATATGTATATACATTCAGTTGGGAAGCGGTAGCCATGTGCTATAAACCATACATGTGTGTTTGTGGACTACCTTTGAATTGTAAGTAAGAAGGCAAACATCATCAAAATAACGAAAATTTGCCCTTTTACAAGTGTAGGGTAGATGTTTAGCCGTAAATTACAACCAGTAGGGGTATGCCACCACTCTCAAACACTAACCCATTATTGGCGGTAATGTTTGGTCTCAATTTGATGACTTATTGGGGTTGGCTGACGATGTTATCCGTCTTTTAAAAAATCACGAGTGAGTGTCATGCTTTTTTCCCTCCTTGTGAAATTTGAAACCTGAAAAGTGAAGGAGGGTCCATGCAAATGCGACTAGTATAGACACGCCACATGGAATTTCAGCCAATGGGGCATTAGGCGACTCAGTTTAGGTCACAATAAGACTGCCATATGGAGGGTAGCGTGTCTTGAATGCAATAGGACAGCGAAAAAAATCCCGCAACTTCGGTCCTTGTGAGAGGACCGAAAGCGATTTGGGTCCTCTCACAAGGACCGCGGGATAGTAGCCATATGGTAGAGCAGGGGGGGCGGTATGGGATACACTGCGTGTGATTTACCCGCGCCTGGCTGGGACGGGTGAGGCGGTCCCATTTGGGCGGTCTCAGGGTGTCCGCCAGTGGCGGCCCACTTACACGCGCAGGGGTTATCTGATGTGCACTCTAGCAATGGTTGCGGTGGTGGCGAGTCTGTCCAAATGCAAGTTGGCTTCCGATAGTGCTCGCCATACTTGCAGTAAGTGCAAAACAGGGGTGGAGGTAATTCACTGACTACCGGTCGCAGTCGCAGGGCGTTTGGGTAACGTCCAGTAGGGTTTTCCAGGAACTAGTGTTTAGGCTTCAGGTACTCGATGATATCCAGCGTGCGTTGCACGCACGCGTCTGCCGACACCAGATCTGGGGGTCCTCCCGTGGTGCGTGCTTGACTGTACTGAGTGCATGGTGGGCTGGCCCACACCACATCGAAAAATCCAGGTCCGTACTGTCCGGGGTCCCAATCCTCCACTGCTGCAATGTGTGTGGACTGCCACACTGGGTCGTGATCTAAGGTGACTACGGACGCTGTGGGATAGCAGCGCACAAACTCCCTCTCCACCGAACCAGTCCCACTGAACATCACCAGTATTCTGGCTGATCGGTGTGCCTCCACATCCACCACAGTTACTCTGGCATGCTCACCATCATCTAGCACCTCCACATGCTCCCAGGGTAGACACCCGTCTTCCGGTGAGTGGGCTTCGGGAGCATCCCAGGGGTACTCCAGCAGCTCTGCAAAAGTGGCTCCCAGATACATTACGGTGGTGCCGTTGTGCTGGTACGATCGACGCTGTACCGCCGCGTCCCTCGTTCTGACTTGGGAGGCCTCCACCGGAGCGTCGCAGCAGCTTTCCTCACGGTGCTGATGACCCCCATATGCTTGGAGACAAAGTTCCTGCATTCTCCGCGACTCTGCCACACGCACTGAGCGAGGCGGTCTCGAGCGTTTTCGCCCACTCCTCGACGGCCGGGAAGGGGAGGCCACCGGACTGTCGGCGTCACTGGGCGGCGTGTCCCCCGGAGAGCGTGATTCGGGGACAGCAGAGTGCACCTCCGCTGCTGCGTTGGCTTGCTCCGCCCGCTCGATAGCAGCCGCAGTCTCCGAATTCATGCCCCGTGATTCAGCCTGCTGCTGCGCACGATACTGGCTGCACTGGATCTCCATCTCTGGAGTGGGAGACATCTCCCCCTCGGTCTCCATGGCATCTCCAGCACCAGCCTGCAAGGCGGAAAGGGCCCCAAAGTGGACCTTCCGCTGCCCTCGATGAAACTTGCTAGTCACTGCCCGCCAAGCCATAGCCCCGCGGCGACGTATCTGCCTGACCGGAGAGGAGTCCGAGGGTTCTAAGGGGTGAGTGACGAGGGCTGAGTCCTGCTGCTGCTGAGCCCGCCTACTGCGACAGAGGCGGTACTGCCTCTGGATCACCAATGCCGCAACCTTCCTGCGTTTTCTAAGGCGCCTGATCCCCAGTGCCATGCCATGCTGCTTCACTGCCCTCGGGCCATACTCACTGCTGGCTGCATGCAGTTTCTCAGCCGGGGACAGCTCCCTCCATGCAGAGCACAACACTTGAGTCCGCGCGTCCCCGCTGCCATCCCCCTCCTGCATGCCCTCCTGCAGGCGGTCTCTAATCATCGAGCTCAGCCCCGCTCTCCGCTGCCCATGCAAGGCAGGAGACGTTGCGGAACGCCGCGTGGCAAATCGTTGGTTTTGCTCGAGCAACTTACATGCTGCCTCGGGGGACTTCCGTAGCTGCTTCTTCAGTTTCTTCATCATGGTGACAGGCGATAGCAGCCCAGGTACCCGTCTCCATTTCCAGAATTCTAACCGTTGCCGCTGGTCCTCCAGGGAATCCTGGTACACATCTGACGACCCAGGCGCGGGCAGGCGCAAGTCTCTGTAGTCTGTGGCCCGAGGTGGGGGCCTAGTCACCACAGTATGATCCCGGTGTGCTCGACGCCATCCTCGTGCAGGCAGTGGCTGTGACTTCGGGGCCATTGCTACATTCTCACTGGCACTGGATAGCCGGTGTGTGGGTCTTCTACCAGTGAAGGCCACATTTGAAGAGTGGGGCCGCGTGGGCGATCGATCGCTGCCTCCTCAGTCGCTTCTGGTACGCCAGAGACTCAAGGATGGTGGCGATCTCATCCCCGAGGTCTGTATGTATGTCCGCCCACGGTGGCACCCATGCCTCCTGCTGCTGAGGCAGCCGGGCGTGGTTCACCCCTCCTGTCTGCCCCAACACCCCCCCTTCATCTATGGGGAGGCAATCCGCGCCCGTAGGCGCATTCACTGTTCCTGCTCGGGGGCGTGCTCCTGCCCCCCTACCCGAAAAAGATCCTCCTCACCCATCTCAGCGGCGAACAGCTGACAAGACCCCGGTGACATGTTCTCCAGCTCCGCCAGCTCGTCATACACATTCCTTTCACTGGGATCAAGTGAATCCTCTTCAATGTCTCCCGCCAATGCCGCCAAGCACACCGCTGCCTGTGCCTTTCCTGCCAAGTAAATTGCCCTGTTCTCCAACCACACCTTCAGCTTGGCCGGATCATTGCAGCTACCCACCAGATGCTGGTCGCTGCCACACGCGTAGCAATCCCTCTTCCTAGGAGAACGGCGTGACGACCCTGCCGCCCCGGATACTGCTGGCGAGCTTCGGGGAGGTGGTGCGACAGCAGCAATTTGCCCTGCCGACCTGTCGGCCACTGCTGGTGCAGCTTGCGCCCGCGGCTGAAATCTGGAGAATGTGCGGGTTGTCGATGGCTGTTGCCGAAGCCGCTTGTACTCGCTGCGTGATGTTGGGGGCGAGGTCAGCCTCCTGACGGTCGTGGTATGCTTCCACATCAGTTGCAACCGTCCTGACCTGAAGGATGGCTGAATGGTCGGGAGCTCCCCTCGGCTTCTGCTTGTCTTCCCACTCCTACGGCCGGGCCAAGGAGAGGCCGATGTTGTCCAGCTTCGCCCGTACTTCCTCCTTACGCCGCAGACCATTAAAGTATTGCTGCAACAGCTCCTCCTTCGTGAGTGACCCACACCCATCACACACCATGCTCAAGAAATTCACCGTGCGGAAGCGAGAGTCCAGTCGGAGGTGGTAGCTCCAAGCACTCTCCGACCCCTGCCTGTCACGGATGAGTTCGGGTTTCAGCTCGCAAAGCTGTGCTTGGGGGAGCCCCACAGAAAGGGCCAAGTCACCGACAAACCGAGCCACCGATGTGTAGCGTTCCAACCACGCGCTGCCGCCAGCCCCCCCCGGTGCCATCTCTGTGAGGTATCGCCGTTGAGCAACTTCAAGTCGGGCATGTGCAACATCCCACAGCAGTTTGGGAATGGAGGTCTGCGTGCCTCCAGCAGGCCTGCAACTCGGCTCTGATAGTGCCCTCGCCACTTCATGGTGCTCGAAGAACCTCAACAGAGATCCGGAAAATGAATCCAGAGCATCTAAAGGTGCTACTTTATTCCCCGGTTCCATGAAGGCAGGGAGGTCGTGGGTGATCATTTTGGAGAGGGACTGCAGGGCCTTGTCCTCGTTAAACACCGCCCTACAGTCAGGGGTGTACATGGCTGCTGGGCGTTCTCGGGCTCCGCGATAACCCCTGGACTCGGCAGTGTGGGAACAAATGGTGGAGCGTGCACTGACGAGGGAGGAATCGTGGTTACTTGCCGCTGTGCAACCGCTGTGGGGAATAGTGACGGACGATGGTGGGAGGATGTCGCGACCTGACCGAGGGCGCTTCTCGCCTCTATAAAGCAAGGTGCCATGCTAGCTTCTGCCCACGCCTGCAATCCTGGGAAGTGATACGTTGCAGACACTGACTCGGGGAATGCATCTGCTACCGACACATAGGGAACCATCCTCCAATCCACTGTAACCAGTGCCCTGCCTTGGCTTGCAGCCGCACGCAGCGCTGTGTCGACCACGCCCTTATTCATTAACCCCTATGGACCGTATGGAGCGGATGGAACCTTTTGCGAAAAACATACATTTTACAAATGCACTGTGTTCGTGGTATATGGTATCATGTTAGGTGCACGAGATTCGAGATATGTTCCACAACCCACAGACGGTCATGTTGAGCTATTGCATGCATGCGCACATGATATATACAACGATATATCGACAATATACAAGCAAAAAACATGCCGTTCCAGGAACCAAATTTGTGAAATTTGAGTTCTCGCAACCGCATAATCGAGTAATAAGTCATCCCATGACCATAAAACAATCTCTTTTATTCATGTTTTGGAATAGGTAATGATCTTTTTTGCCAAACGCGTCGATATATCGAAATATTCAAGCAAGTAGGCGAAAAAAAAACCAAAAAACATTAGTTTTACAATGTTTTCCATACTTAAGGCGTAAATGGAGTGTTTTTAGCAATAAATGAATATCGGGAACGTATATATGGCCCGTATGAAGTGCATGGTGATGTGATATGATACAAACCATTGAACCGGCATACCCATGTCGATGTATGCCCCCAACACCGCGATTTCCCACACTTTAGGATAGATTTTACACCTATTACATCCCATGACTCGAGCAACTTTGGGGATTCGCTCACAACGAAATGCCCCGTGCGTAAGGTATATATAATAGGAATATGTGCAAAATACATTCTTGAGCATTAATGATACCTATCGCGGTGGGCGTGCGAAGCTTGGATGTGCGATTGCAACGAGTCTTGTCAGTTCGAGCTGTGAATGTACTATGATCTGAGTGGTCAAAGTGTTCGTATACGGTACAAACCGCTCCATAGGGGTTAAAAGGACATAAGTGGGGACTTGGGGAGATGTCAGTGGCCTCAGCTGAGGGAAACACCCATGTGCAGCCGCGAGTGACTCAGGGTCAAGCCCTATGATGGTCAGAGCCCTAAGTGCAGCTTGCATGAGGCCCTCATCATGATAGGCATATGGGAGATGGGCTACCACGGGGGTGCCGGCAGGTGCAACATCCGGCACCACCCAAAGCGAGTGACCCTCCACTGTGGCCACGAGGACCTGTACCGGTGGGCGGCCTGCTCCCCTTGGCTCTGGATGTCTCACTGATGTCCCTGGCTGGGCCTGTGATGGAGCGGACGGGACCGCTGGCTGTTGCGCGGGTGGAGGGGGATGAAATGGCTGCTGATTTGGTGGAGATGAACTGGCTGTGACTGCTGATTTGATGGGGCTGCAGGTGTCAGGGTAGATAGAGATGCAGGTGGCTGTGTGGGTGGAATCTGTTGGCGACGGCCCGGGGCAACGTACCGCGGGCGTGAGTCGGTGTCAACGGCCGCACTGCGCCATTCCACACCCCGACCCCCCGTTGGTAGCGTCCATGTATCTGCGAGTGCCACTGGACCTGGGCCGGATCCAACCCCTATATCCTTGCATCCCCTGCATGCGACTGTGGAGCGGCAGTGAGCTGGGGTCGCAGAATCGACAGCTCAGTCTCAGCTTCCTTCAGCCGGCCTGAAAGTACCATAAGCTCGGCCTTGTACGCGGCAGCCTGAGCCTCCCTTACCAGCCGCGCGTCTGCATGCAGTTGGCGATCCTCCTCTGACATCCGCTCTCGATCAGCGGCTATGGCCGCTTCCACAATCTCAGCAACTTCACCCCTGCGTCGTTGCACATCTTCTGCATCTTCTGCCATCGATAAAACACCGTCGGTTAGGAAAAATATGATATCAAGAGATGAAATTTTCGAAATTTTAGATTCGGATGAGGGCATTACCGAAGCTACCAAAAAGCAATGGGAAAATGTTGTCAACAATTTTGTCAAGGTGTTTAGTTTACAAGCAACCAAATGGACAGAGTTGTATACAAAGTATACTAATGAAGAAATACTTGAAATGTTAAATATGGCATATAAAAATGAAACGACAAGAATTAAACAAATTCAATTAACTCCCAAGTTGTATAATACAAAGAACGAAGATTTAATGAGAATTATTGGAATCGAACGTTACAATTTTTTTTTGATTTACAATCTAAAATAGTACAACGAAGCATACAAGCGGGCAAAATTAGTAAAAAGTAAGCGACACGACGGATTATGTTGACGACTTTATTGATGTTTTCAAAAAAGAATTAGAATTAAGAAAGTCAAAACCAAGTTCAATGGACCATTTAATAGCTATGCTTTATAGCATCGGGATGTAGTCAAAACAAGATTTGAGTAAAGAGTCCTTAAGTTTTACTCCACGAATAGATTATGACAATGTAAAACTGGTCAAAAGTGATAATCAAATGACCGATGAAAATGCAAACTACTACAATTTTAACAATGGACATATGCGAATTCACGATTTAAAAACGGGTAATAGTTTTAAAATTGATTACATTATAAATCCATTAGTTCAAAAGTATATCAATGATTCGATAAAGGATAAAAGAAATCCACGAGAATATCTTCTAGAGACAAACACAAAACCACCAAGACCATTTACATCATCGGCATTGGGCAAAAAATGACCTCAATTCTTGGAATCGGAAATCAAAACTTCCGAAAAATGACCGAAAACATTTATTCAAAAATATTCAAGGTAGATATCGTAAAATTATCAGAAGTTGCAGCCCACGAGCCAAACACGGCTTATTATACGCAATATTCAAATAGTTTAGAATATACCGAAGATGAAAGAGAGGCGGCGCTTAAGAAAATTCAAGCTCAATTAGACAAAAATGCGGCATAAACCCTAATTAGAAAAAATTGAAAAAAACATACAAAAATCAGTGCTGAAATCTGTATAGGCAGCCCTGACCGGGAGTCCCGGTGCAGGCCCCTATGACAGACTCCTAGGCCAACAGTGGACTGCTGACTGATCTATAGGTTCGTGCAGTGACACACGCTGTGCCACAGGTAGGCTAGACTCCGAAACCGTCCGAGACCGTTCCGGGTATATCTAGCTTAGGGTTTATTTATCTTGAGAGTTTATCCACACAGTTCGGGAGTTTCTGATATCTGGTGAACTAGGATATTCCAGTAGGTCGTGGCCCCATCCACGCTTTTATTCCACTTGCTGATTTGGCCATGATTGGCTAAACGGCCGCTTGGAGAGGTGGTGCGCACGGGCGCGTTTGGGTGCGACTAGGAATTACGGTATGAGCTGTTTGCGGTAAGCGACTGGGAGTGGCGGCCATGGGGACCGCGCCTCGTTACGGACTAGTCCTAGCAATGTTCAGATTCAGTTTTGCACCGGCATTGGCCCTGCTGGTTACTGTTCTTTGGGCTGGTGTTCGCGACACCTTCGACTTCGACGACATCTTCGAGTGCCCCTTGCCGCTTCGCTCTCTTCGCTCCTCTCCGCTGCTGCGCATTACCGTTTTCCCGCTACGACACCCAACCGCGCAACTGCGTACCACCTCCCCTCTGGCTTTTCAGAGTATGGGTGTGATTACGCGAGCGAAGAAGTCCCTTGACAGGGACAGTGACATTGATGCCTCGCTGAGGCTGTTGGACAAGGTTCGGAACAGTCCGACGGTGCGTACGCCGACTGTTCCGACCCCCAATCCGACTTCCAACGAGGATGCAGACGTGGCGACCGGGAAGTACCGTACTTGCAGGAGCAGAGCAGGCTGGTCGACGGCATCTACAAGGCGCGCCTACGACACGCTACACCGCCAATGGGCCAAGGGTGTCCGCGAGGATGTCCTTGGTGACAAGAAGCACCACTTCCGCGGTACGGACGACGCTGGCCTCCTCTCCGAGCTGGTGGTGCAGCTGCGTACGGAGTTTCAGTCGGCTGGGCTGGAACTGGCATCCTTTGACCTCGACGAACCCCTGGCTCATGTGGTTAGCAAGGTGAATGGCTTGCTCTACGACGTTCTGGCTCTGGTCGTCGAGAGGCACAGCAACGCCTACGTCTGGCTGTCTGGCACCGACGCATCGTCTGACCGAGATGGGCGACGGGCTTTGGTGGACATCGTCAAGGGCTGTGTGCCAGTGGCGCTACGCGAGTCGCACCAGGAGGGGCACGCCGCGTTGCGTTATCCCGCAGACACTGACCCGCAGCCCATCTTGGCTCGGGAGCAGCGTCTGGTGCGGGATAACAAAGCCACGGACTGGACGCCCACCGAGGAGACCAGGAAGCTGTCCCTGTATAACCGACTGGACCCAGTGTTTTGCACTGCGGTCAAGGTGCGGTACCCTCTGGCGTCTCTCCGCTCCCTTGTAGCTCCGCGCTCCGCTGAGTACTCCTAGCGCTACCCCTAGCTAGATGACAATGTGTCAACCAAAGAACGTGTCGGGTGTTCATATGTACAAGGACCTCATCATCCTTGGTTCCTTCGCTTGCCCTGTGACAGTTAACAGTTAGAGTTACAGTGCAGTCTGCAGTGTCACTAATAAGCTACTAATTATGACCCGTCACTCTACAGTGAATGAGCCGAATCGTTTCTTAATACTCGGTATCGCGCGGGGCAATTGAAATAGGTGCGGCGCGCTGAGAGCTTTTCCAAAATCTACCCGTTACAGTCATGTGGTTCTCGAAGCATTTCATTAATAAATCCATATATAAGAAACACTCACGGGAATTGCTCCTTCTTTCGGAGAATTCTTTTTCCCCAATCCGACTTCAGGACCTTTTTCAGCGCGGTTAACGCTATAAGTTTGTTGATATACATATATAGGTTTTAGTCAGGTATGGACACGTCAGACACGTTAATCTCAATATAGACACGAGACGCGGAGGCGTAGAGGCGTGGATGTGCAGTGGGCCGGTGGTTTGGAGGCGTGGAGGCGCGGTGGCGGCGGGGCGATGGCTTGGAGGTTGGAGTGGCAGCAGTTCCAAGTTTCCGCTTGACTTGATCGGAAGCAGTTGTGGCGAGGTCTTGCCGCGCGTTCGTTGGTTTGCCGCTTCTATAAGCGAGAAGGTAAACGTTAATCCTCGCCCGGGTTCGGGGAAGTAGTCAGCGGGCCCAATATGCTGATAAGTGAACTGGTCGCAGTGCCCGCGTCTCGTGAACCGCCTCTTCTTCGACATATTCAAACGGTTCAGGTAGAGATTCAGAGTTAGTCTTCCACAGGCGTGTTGATCTATGCCTTGCGTGTCGAGCCTGGACGACTTTGATGACTCTGATTTTAGGCTTAACCCTTAAGTGCCATAAGTTCATACTGATAAGCTGATATTCAAACACAGATACCGGATTGCACGAAAATGGACATAACTTTTGGTTTACTCATCTTGACGAGTTGATATTTCATGTGAACTAAACCGATTTGAATTTGCCGTCATCTAGCGTGCTGTTACCGGCAATTATGGTTGTTTACCGGAACATGCCGGCTACCACCGGTTAAACCGGCGATTTCCGGTGGAAGGGTATAAACGCCGGCAAAAAACGGCATACTGTTTTCAAATAGTAGTTTTGACATTGTAGCTATCGAATGTGTGTGTGATCACGCGCATAAGCGTACGCCGATCGCTAATCATATCGAAATACTTGCGAAACTAGTCGGACCAGAGAAATCACCATGTGTTTTGTGTATGCCGTGCGCGATATAACACGCTAGATGGCATGCGCACCATGGAAATGAGTTGGTATATGTGTCTAGTCAACATGGATACCACATATGCGTCCACGCGAGGCTTTATTGCACGTGCGACGGGTCTTTGCGCACTTACATGCCGAAAAGCTGATACTCATGTTGATTTTAGACTTATGGCATTTACGTGTTAAGACATTCAAGCCATCGAAATAAGCCCATCAACCATCGCAGCCGTAGCAACGACCAGCCGACCACGCGACCGACGCGAGCCCTCCACGATGTCGTTACATCGATCGATGTGCTCATGTCACCCATATATTTCCAGAGAACCTCATATGTTTCCAGAAACCCCCATATTTCTCCAAAGGTCGCATCTTTCCCTAAAAGACACCCAAAATTTCCATATTTTTGATTTTTTATTGGCCAAAATAAGCCCCAAAATTTTGAATAAAACTTTGAAAATCTGTGGCTGTCCCGAGACACCGCCCAAGTCGAAAAGGACGGTGGTCACGAACTCACGATGCGCACCGTTGCATATAGTGGAACGTGGGCGGGTCAAAGGATTAGTGTTTTGCCTCTCTCCTTCTCCTGAAAAGGGGAAGGTTTGCGGCCTATTATGAACGTGGGAAACAGCTTATCATTGAATATGCGCTTCGAGGGCTTTGCCTTACACGTCGACGTAAATATTTATTCAAGGGACGCGTGCAATCTAGGGGATTGTGCGTATTCCGAACCGATATATTCAAAAGTGAACTTATCATAGCCGCTGAGTGCTTTCCGTATGATGTTCTCAAACTGTAGTAAACTGTAAAATCATCTATGATAAGAAACCTAAACCCAAAACGGTCACCGCTAACTACTGCACTCCTACTGACTAGTCACTATCTCAGGATGGAGTCTCTGATAAGAAGGTGATGTGTTTTCACAAGAAGGTCAAGGTTATATGTTCAATCACATTAATTTACTACTCAATATTGACTGCACGCGGTCATCGAACAACTATCACCTGACCACCACCTGCTATGCCAATGTAATCACACGAAGCAGGCTTCTGGGATGCTCCAAACAATTTGCCTCGAACACGAAGTCATTCCAATCGGTGCCAAACTCGACTACTTCGGTCCTTATCGTGGCAATTTGTGCCACCACGTTAGGATGCCCGACATGGACACCAAGGCATTGAACACATCGTTTCACAATCACTCATGGCTTCCTTCCCCCAACTCCGTCGACTTTACTTCCTGTTCGTTCAACTATCATCATGGAACCGCGTAGGGGGTGAGGGATTTTTTGTAAATCTAGGAACATCTTGCTTTCGTCGTGGGTAATTGCGAATGGTCGATGTCTGCTTGCCTGTGGCCCTGTCAGTGCGGACTTTACGCGAAATTGGGTGTACGCGTGGCTTCACCTTTTTCTTCGCCAATTGTACACCTGGCTCCAGCTGGGCAAGCCATGCTGGTGACGGGCTTGGGGGATATCCTGCAGCATGCCCAAGAATGCAATCAATGCAAAGCATACCGCGCCACATAATTTGCTCTCCTGTCAAACACAACATATTATGTACCGTACAACTTGCTCTCCCTCCGGAGGCCCAGGAAGTAGCTGGAGGGCACCGCTGGGGAGCGCTGGGTGCTGGGGCGGACCTGGGGGAGGCAAGCTTGGTGGAGGTGGAGCACTGCATGTGCGCTTGCAGGTGTCATCATAACAACCAATGTAAGGCTCTGTGCCAAGGAAATCGCTCACTTCTACCGCCTCTGTGCGGTTGTTCCACATGTTTTCCTGGTTGTACTGGAAAGCCATGGCAGCTGCCAACATCACCTCAAGGGTTGTCACCACCTGCATTTCCCACGCACTCACCCACCGGCATCCAATTCAAATAAACATGATGCACGCATAGTTGGTGGTCACGAAAGATAAGGCTTGAATCACACTGCTCCCGTGACACCCCAGACCTTTGGGCGGGCCATGCCGCAGACGACAGCCAGGGAGGGCGGAAGTGAGGGGAGGCATGCGTGGACCTGGGAGGCTGAAGGGCGGCTGACGGGGTCACGCTGCCAGCAAGCATGGAGCATTCGCCACCAGACCTTGCATGACTTCCCAGGACGGCATGCGGCTCCTTCCGGGTCTGGATGCCTCACCCCCTGCAAGCACCCAGCCTTCCGGGTCAGGATGCCCCACCCCCTGCAAGCACCCAGCCTTCCGGGTCAGGATGCCTCACCCCCTGCAAGCACCCACCCGTCGGGTCAGGATGCCTCACCTGCAAGCACCCACCCGTCCGGGTGGGATGCCCTCACCCCCTGCAAGCACCCAACCTTCCAGGTCAGGATGCCTCACCCCTGCAAGCACCCGGCCTTCCGGGTCAGGATGCCCCCGCCCCCTGCAAGCACCCGGCCCCGTCCGGGTCGGATGCCTCACCCCTGCAAGCACCCAGCCTTCCGGGTCAGGATGCCCCGCCCCCTGCAAGCACACAGCCTTCCGGGTCAGGATGCCTCACCCCCTGCAAGCACCCAGCCTTCCGGGTCAGTTCGCCCCATCCTCCTGATCCGTGACCTCCAGAGCATCTCGGCCACACCTCTCATCGGAGACCCGTGAAATGACCGGAAGACTCATCGGAGACTTCTGAAGCAGCTCGTCTTCGTGTGTGCATGCGCAGCGCACAGCGCAACTGCGGCCAGCCAGGGTCAGGCAGGAGAGGGTGAATAGCCAATGTAAATCGAATCAACAAACAGCTGATCTATGCCCACACGACACCAGGCGAGCTTTACCTTCCTTGCAATCTGTGCCGCGTTCTTGAAGCGCCAGGCCCGAGGCTCGCCCAGGAGTTCGTAAAGCACATCCCCGAAGCCGAACATGTCGACCTTGGCATCCATGTAACTCGCACTTTGGAGGGTCCCACGGCGTGTCTCGGGAGCTGGCCCTGCAGGGCCCTCGGGCCCCTGCACCACCCGCAGAGCATCCCGTAGTGACAGCCCTACCAGCGGCGGCGCGCAGTGACAGCCCTACCAGCGGCGGCGCGCAGTGACAGCCCTACCAGCGGCGGCGCGCAGTGACAGCCCTACCAGCGGCGGCGCGCAGTGACAGCCCTACCAGCAGCGGCGCGCAGTGACAGCCCTACCAGCGGCGGCGCGCAGTGACAGCCCTACCAGCGGCGGCGCGCAGTGACAGCCCTACCAGCGGCGGGACGCAAACACAGCCCGAGTGGCAGTGGCAGTGGCAGTGACGCGTAGTCACAGAGCTGCTGCCGGAGACAACATGTGGTCACAACTCTGCTACAGGTCCCCCTGCTCCTGAGGAATTCTGCTGAGTGTGTTTATAGACTGCAGAATGCAAATGTAAGCTCGGGGGCAGATGTAGTATAGTGCAATCCAAGGGGGGTGACGCTCATGACCCAGGGTTGTCGGCGCGATCGGAGGGCCGCAGTGCTTCCGCTTAGACTCTTGGAAGGGGATCGTGCAGCGGGGGGGGGGAGAGCTGCGAAGGAGCGCGATCGTTGGAGGGAGGCACCTCGCAGAAGTGGCCACTGTTGGAGGCGTCTTGATACATGTGACCCCGCAGCATCCGCGCTTCATCGAAACCTCCCAGCTTCAGCCGCCCTCGCGCATTCACCTTGAATGCACCTGACCCCAGCTGCGTCCAGCTTCCCCCTCGAGTCAGAACCTCAGCCTCAATCTCGCTTTGCTTGAAGGCAGATCCTGCACGCAAGGCACTGTCCTCAATCGTACAGCGTGCTGATCAGGACAGCCAGCCAGACTGCTGGTTTTGGAAATCAGGTGCGGTAGTTTCGCAAAAGGCAAGCGATATTCAAAATTAACAAACTTTATAAACGTTTGGCTCAGCGAAACGCCACAAACCTAGGTGCCAAAACATTGCTCTACGGTCACGATTTGACATTGCTATAACTTTTGTCATCGTGTCACTCAGAGATCCAACTAACTATCACAACACTCAGATCCATCACT
Organism: Cymbomonas tetramitiformis; assembly: GCA_001247695.2. Taxonomy (NCBI): domain Eukaryota; kingdom Viridiplantae; phylum Chlorophyta; class Pyramimonadophyceae; order Pyramimonadales; family Pyramimonadaceae; genus Cymbomonas; species Cymbomonas tetramitiformis. Next base: position 34,944 of record LGRX02001150.1, on the reverse strand, counting down.
GTGACTGTCCATAGGTGGTCATCCTACTGTTATGTATCTTCATCGTTGCGGTCTTTGATCACACGGTTATGAGCTGTTCTGTAGGGTTGCAGGCCTTTATCTAGGGTTTCTCACGGATTCTTCAGCGCTTGACTTCCCGTAAGCTGTAGTAGCCCTAGACAGTCAGTCTTTACACCTAGCTGATCAGCAGGCACCGCAGATTCCAAAACGGGGGGGGGCACCTGGAAGTGCACCAACGTGCCGCCAGCTGGCATGGTCGTGTTGTGCACAACCTGCAGTCAGCTCCCCAGAGCGGCGTCACGATGGCGTGGCACTGCTAGACTGGCTCGAGCATGGTGAGCGACGTCCAGCAGCATGGGGAGGGGAAGGTCTGTGGGGAGGGGGTGCGGAAGAGCGGACGAGGCCTGTGCGATGCGGCCCGAGGGCACTGAGCCCTCGCGCTGCTCGCCTTCAGCCCCTTGGGCGCCTCATCAGGCAGGGGCTCCGCCCGCCACGGTCGAGGCGGTACAGGGAGCTCTGTTACCTCCAGGGCGCGAGCGGCGTCCAAGGCGGCGCCCAATCGCACTATTTCGTCCAAGGGCATCACTGGCCGGGCTCCACACCTGTCACCCCCTCCCCGCCGAGACCCTTCATCCGATTTCATCGGCTCATGAACAACCTGGTCGGATGGTGGACAGAGGTACACGCATTCGAGCACACGGAGTCCGATTCAAATCCGCGGAGGACCCGCAATGTTCGGATGATCACCAGTGGAAACAAATCACAGGAACCTCACATTGGGCGCCCATCGTTACTCCCCGATCAACCATGTACGCAGATTCGAACACCCGCCACCAAACAGTGACTCGAATTGACAGGACATAGTGGAGAGGGCTCGGGCTAGGAGGGCACCAAGGTTCCTGATCGGGAGTCAGCTGCAGCCGGCCACATACAGCATCGCAACGCTCCCCGCCCCACTTCAGCCACGGCGTGCTGCCGTTGGGCAAAGGTGGCGGCAGAAGCTCAGAGCCCCGCAGCACCTGAGCTCGCACACCACCCCGTGCAGCACTCTTCAGACTTGCGTCCCGAAACGCAGGGAGGTGCGACGTCGCGGAGCCCAGCGCGCGCATTGCTCGAGGCTGCCACTCCTTGACTGGAGAAGCCCATTACTGGCAGTGCATACGAGGAGGGGAGGGCGATGGGTGCAGAGATGGAAGTCGACTCGGGGATACACTATGGCGGGGGGCTCACCTCTGGAAGGGTGTATGGGAGCAGCTCTGTGACGAACGTCCCTGCGCACTCAGCGTACATCGTAATTACGCCCGAGGCTCCGCGTTCTCTGCGCATCGATCCACAGCGCCAGCCGCCCACCAACCGCGGCCTCACGTGACTCTGGCGCCGGGAGGCATGGCGGGAGACCCGCATGCTCGGGGGACACCTCAGAAAAGGCAAGGCGAGCTGGGACAGGGTCGGGGCATGCTGCTTGGCGTCGGCCTACCGCAGCGTCCGCAGCACGCTCGCGGTCTTGCGCGTGCGCCTCAGCATGGCCGCATCTGACCACGTCCTCCGCGCCCTCCCGGCCATCCCTCCCACCCCCTAAGTCTTCAGCAAGTTCACTGTTCTGCAGCAAGAACGTCCGGCTACGATGGCAGTGGGCACAGGTGGCTGCACATCTGGCCTTCAGTGTCTCAGATGGCAGTGGGCACAGGCACCTGCAAACTCGTCCTTGAGCACATGCACCGCCACCTTCTCGCCGCGCCACTCGGACTGCCAGATGGTGTACTCCGTCAGATGCTGGATCACTCTGAGGAAGGATGCCTCCCCGTCCGCCCCCTCTCACGGAGCGCGACCTAGTGGCCTCAAAAGTGATGTCCCCGGATCTCACCAGTTAAGAATGCAAGGCTAGCAGCGCCAGCGGTACCGGCCGCCACGTGGCGTCGTGCAAAGCAAGCAGCGCCAGTTGTACCAGATGGTGGCATGGTGGGGAACGCAGCGCCAGTGTTAGAGGGTGCCAGCATGTGTCGTTGGGCGATTCTTCGCACGCACCGATCTCGGTGCAGCTCTGCAGCTTCTCCGCACGTCATCGGATCCTCCAGTACTGCTGGCAGGTACTGGTCTGGCACCAGGCCTCGCACCTGCTTGTGCCGCAGGTCCGTCGTGCAAGCCAACAATGTGAGCCATGCCTTGTTAGCAGCTAAACATGAAAGCACCCAGAACAGCAAACCAAGTAGGACCCCTGAGAGCAGCTCCAGTAGCACCCAGAAAAGCACGCGCGCTAGCACCTAGAATAGCAACCACGGTTTGGGCATGCGCCGCGCCAAACACGCGCAGCAGCACCTACAGCAATGTCCACAGTGCAATCCCGCAAGACTGGCCAAGGGCTGCACGCTCTCAGGACCCTCGGAAAACCAACTGCACAGGGGCAGCATATGAATGGGGGGCCACTGCGGAGGGGCCGAGGGAGCGGAGCGAGCGAGTAAGGTCAAAGTCACCGGTTCCAGTGGATGCTCCATCGTGTCCGCGGCTTGCCAGTGCATTCCCTGCGCGCCCCCTCGGGCAACATCTCGGGCTCATGCCGCTCGCATGCAGCTGGGTGAACTTGCCCTTGCATGCTCTGCACCACGGCGCAGCACCAAAGGCCGTGCCGAAATATCGTCGGCATGCAAGCAGGTGTGCAGGCTTGAGGGTGGCTGGCTGCTAACTCCTCATTCATAGGCAGAATCTAGGCTTGAGGGTGGCTGGCTGCTAACTCCTCAGTCATAGGCAGAATCTAGGCTTGAGGGTGGCTGGCGGCGACGCGGAACATGCGCATGCATCAGCCACCCCTCGCTTTAGGATCACGAGGATCGGGATGATGCACACAAGCGGCCTCGTCAAAGGTCGGCGCACCGCGTAAAGCGCCCCCGCAAGCAAGGCGAGGCTGACCATAATCGCCCCATATCTGTGTCAACACTCTCCCCGTGACGAACCGCGTCACCACAGCCCTCGAAACCATGAATTGTGCGGCACGCCCTTTCCAGTCCTTCAGGGCTTCCACAGATGCGCTCGGCGGGTGGGCCTTTATCTCGCTCGTCCGCAGCCGCCGCGCGTTGGATCGCGCCGCTTGCACCTCGAGCGCGGGCACCTCGGACACATCCGAGTGGGGCAGCACCGCAAGCGGTAACAACACACGCATCTCGCTCGCACCTTAATGTGGCCCACACTGCTTCTGGCACGAGCGCACGGATGCTAATCTTCATCAGCCCTTCGGGTACTCGATCTGGCTTCGACACATACTCCTGAGAGCACCGTTCCACCGCCTCGAGCCGCTAAAGTTCCATGCTACTGCGCCTGGAGCACGCGCCTAGGTGCGCAAGCCATCGAGGCGCCTCCACGCTGCTCTCAAGGACACAGCCAATCATGTGAAGGTGGTGCCGTGCAGCATCGAGTGCCCTGACACAAATATGATGACACCTGCACATGGATGTGTCATACCCAGAGGGTGCCCCCAGCGAAGCGCGTCGCCTGCCATGCTCGCGATCCACCCTCGTGAAGGCTTGCCCCCAGCCGGTGTGGCGCCCACCACCTGTAGCACGCCGCCCAGGAGCCCCGCATGCCACGGATTAGGGCAAAGGCAATACAGTCGCCGTGGCTTCGGGTATCACTCAGAAACGCCTCCTAGCTTAGAGGTCGCCGTGGCTTCGAGCATCACTCAGAAACGCCTCCTAGCTTAGGGGTCGCCGTGGCTTCGGGTATCACTCAGAAACGCCTCCTAGCCCTAAGACACAATCCATCATGCAGCACAGCGCCCCCCTCTTTGAATGTAGCACAGCGCCCACCTCTTTGAATGTAGCACAGCGCCCACCTCTTTGAATGTAGCACAGCGCCCACCTCTTTGAATGTAGCACAGCGCCCCCCTCTTTGAATGTAGCACAGCGCCCACCTCTTTGAATGCTATGGCTTCGGGGAGAGCGCCACTTCTCCAGAGCTGCGACATTGCATGATGGAAGGCGCGATCGGCTCGAGCGCGGCGGATGGCCTCTTGGCACGGAATCCATGGCGCCCCCGGCACTCAGCGGAGGGGCGCCAGAGGGGTGAAGGGCTTACCGGAAGTGGACTGGGCGCGGGGGAGGAGGCTTGTTCTGCGCGGCCTCGAAATCAGAGAGAGCATTCTTCGCGCGTATGAAGTCCGCATGCGTCACCTTGACCTGCTCCACGCACTCCTCCATGCTCGCCTCCGCGTATTTCACTTGTGTCCTGCATTCCGTCATCGGCGCCCAAGAGTGATGCACTGGGAACACAGAGACAGAGAGAGGGAGAAAGGTTTGCTTCACCATTACCCTGCCTTGACCAGTCGTTTCAGTTTGAAAAGGGGAGTCGTGCTGATACCGGAGCTGGGGACGAAGTTGGGACAACGATCAGCCTTCGGACTGGCGCAGTCCCAAACGAGAAGCGGCGGGAGAGCCCTCCACTCCAGCGAACCCCCTTCAGCGGGAACAGGGAGACCCGGCAATCCGCTGCACCCCCAGCCGAGAGGCGGCGGGGAAGCCCAGGACCCCCGTCTGATCACCGGGGCTCGGCAAACCTGGCGCTCCCAGTACTGCATGCGAGATGCCAAAAGGCCTGGCAGTTCTCCCACGTCAGCATGCAATCTGTAGGAGGTGCAGCATGGTGGATGTGGGGCAGCGAGTTACCCGAAGCCTCCGTGCTTGAGCTGCTCTTGAACCGCCTCGACAGCGGCTCCAGTGCCCGACAACGCAGCTGCAAACCACGCACGCCGTTTTTTGGCCATCACACGATGCTCCAAACGGTGCAACTCAGAGCCCTAGGCCTTGCCCTCCCGAATGACCAGTCCACAAACCCTAAGAAAAAAGGATTGAAGGAGACAAGGTCCCTTGATTGGTCAAAAAGGAAGGACTTCGTCTGAGACTCGCATATGCTCCGAGGATCCAAGCAGCTTTAAGTGCATCTCCTGCGCATTGCTGGGCGCCGCGTGCCTCTGCTGCAGCGAAGGCCGCGACCTGCCTGGATGCAGGAAGGCGCTGACGTGGCAGGTGCACGGACCTTGTTTCTCGCGGCGCAGGCGCGCAACCTCCTGCACCGCGGCATCCTGCTGCTCCACCGCCAGCGCCGCTACCCTCTTCGCCTCTGCAGGGTGGAGCACAAGGCACCCAGTTACCGCTGCCCTCTGTGGCGCTTCTATCGAGCAAAACGCCGTCCTAGGCAGTCAGTTGCCCTCAGGCCACAGCGCAGACTGCCGGGCACGCAGCGCGGCGGTCTCGCTCAGCGCAGACCGCCGGGCATGCAGCGCGGCGGTCTCGCTCAGCGCAGACTGCCTGGCATGCAGCGCGGCGGTCTCGCTCAGCGCAGACTGCCGGGCATGCAGCGCGGCGGTCTCGCTCAGCGCAGACTGCCTGGCATACAGCGCGGCGGTCTCGCTCAGCGTAGACTGCCGGGCATGCAGCGCGGCGGTCTCGCTCAGCGCAGACTGCCGGGCATGCAGCGCGGCGGTCTCGCTCAGCGCAGACTGCCGGGCATGCAGCGCGGCGGTCTCGCTCAGCGCAGACTACCGGACATGCAGCGCGGCGGTCTCGCTCAGCGCAGACTGCCTGGCATGCAGCGCGGCGGTCTCGCTCAGCGCAGACTGCCGGGCATGCAGCGCGGCGGTCTCGCTCAGCGCAGACTGCCGGGCATGCAGCGCGGCGGTCTCGCTCAGCGCAGACTGCCTGGCATGCAGCGCGGCGGTCTCGCTCAGCGCAGACTGCCTGGCATGCAGCGCGGCGGTCTCGCTCAGCGCAGACTGCCGGGCATGCAGCGCGGCGGTCTCGCTCAGCGCAGACTGCCTGCCGCTCGTGTGGGCCCACAGGAACACCTTCACTGCATAAGATACTGGCGAGGGAAAGCTGACTCCTTATCCAGTTAACTCAAGGTAAGTCCCTTCAGGGCGGGCTCAGGTTAGAGGCCGCCATCAAACCCTTCGCGCTGCTGGTTGTGGCACACCGGGCTGCCCTGCGGCCCACTCACCGTCGAGCTCCATCTGCAGCCGTTTGCGCTTGAACCTAGCGCGGTATGCGCTATCCTGAGGTCCCCGTCCCAGACCTGCTCACCACTGGCTGGGTCGGGCAACAGGACGCCAGGATGCCTCTGGCAGGTGTGGCAGTGCCGTGGATGTATCCCTGCCCGGTGGCATGCCTGAAGCGGGAAGGCGAGCTGACCTGCGACTCGATCCTATCCTTCTCATCCTCCAAACGCTTTGCTCGCGCCGCGAGGTACGCACGGTAGTAACGGTGGTGTATTTGACCCACCCTGAAAGGTGCCCCGCATGCCGACCTCGCCTTTCAGCTTCCTCTCGTCAGCGGTGCATTAAGGCATAATTTCGACTGCGAGCATCTCGACTGACTGCCAGTTGCATCCCGCAAGGTTGAGGATCCGACTGGGGCGCCTTGCAATGCCGAGACCCGTACTTTCGCACGGGAAGGACTGCTCGTGGCACTCGCCGGAGGGGCGAAAACTCCATGTCCCGCGATGCACCAACCGCGGTGCCGGAGTCACTGGTTCTAGGCCAAGCTTACGCTTTGCGGCGTTTAACTTGGGAGTGGTGACGACAGCAACAAACCGGCACAAAACCTTAAGCTGAAGCAACGCGAGCATCACATTCTGGACTCCAAGGCGCTTTTTGTCTGAGCTGAAGGTTGGTTGGCAAACGGAAGTGAAGTGTTCAGGAGGCGAGTGGCGAGGATGGACTGTGTGCTTGTTACCATCGTAAGACGGGAAAGAGCAGCAGAAGGCCAAAAGTGAGCAGGCTGGCCTTGAAGAAGTGTCCCGCGAACTCGGTCGGCGCACGCCCTGTGGCAGCCTTACGGAACGGTCAACAAGCGGTGCCGCGGACGGTGCGGCAGGCTGAATTCGCTCTCGTGGGAAGACTCGAAGAGCAAGACTGAGCTTCCAGGGCTTTCACTCAACAAAAGTTTCTCGAGACCCTTGCGAAGTCTGGAAGGTACGCTAGTTTCTCGTACCTGCTATGCAACCTCCTCCATCTAGATATTTATTGAACTGAAGAACCTTTTTTGATAGTTCCTCGTGGTACGAAGTCGTGGGATCTAGCGGACAAACAAAAAAACAAGTCAGGAGAGCGACTGCACATCTCACAGCAGCTACGCGGCCGCGAACGGACCCAGCTTCGTCACAACATAAGTGCTGCAGGTAAAAGCGCACTTGCACGGTAAACGGTACCGAGCCCCATCGTTCAGGATATCGGGCATGTTGTCACCTGGTAAGTGAACACCGCGAGGATCCAAATTATCGAGCGTCCTCAAGATTGCCGGCGTGGAATCTTTGATCACTCGTTGAGCGATGGTAGTTGCGGTGGAAACGGCACTAAGATCCGGGGAAGTCATATCGTGCGAAATCGAGAGGTTGAAACTGGGAAGCCTATGCTCACAAGTCGAGTTCGATTTTCAAGCGACTTTGAGCACAATTAAATTTCAAGTAGGCGCCGACAGAATTCCACTTATAACTTAGCGCTCGAAACGATGCTGGCATAAGCTGTAAAAACTTCGCCAAATAAGGAACTCATGTGTACATTCACTAAATTCAGTCGCCAGGTGAGAAATTCGCATGAAATGAACAGTTGAAAGAAATCAGCAACTTAATGTATTTCCTGTCGTGAAGGCAAGCGTCAAAGCAAGGACCGAAGGTGACATAACATGTCTTGACGTCCAAGTGCCAACTGCGTGGCGAGTCGTTTCAACATATCCAGCCAGCTTCTCTCACGTAATCCGATCTCACGTCAGAAAAGCCAATTCGCTTTGGACAGGGGTCAATGCGTACATTATAATTACGGTGAAAATCGACTGTAGTTGCGCTGCTGATCTGTATGGATCTCTTGTTATTGTTGAACTGCTATATGTATGCTGTGAGGCTTGCAGCTGAATTCAATTGCGCATCCCTAAATGTTGGCTGTTGCTATGTTTTCGAAATTTTTGATATGGCGCTGGTCACCATCGCATGCTCGACCGCGTGTTGGGAGAGCGCGAGCCATACACTCCGCTGAGCCCCTCCGCTCGCCTGATCTGCGGTGTGACACAAGGCGAAAGGGACCGTGGGAGGGCCGGGCCTCACGGATCACTCACGTCAGTGTTTGAGTTTGATTTATTTGCTGCGCGGTCTGTTGTGGTTTGACAAGAGACAAGATCGTAGCAACAACAACAACAAGATCGTAGCAGGGTCAAAATCCGACATTGCACTGTTACCCATTAAAAAGAGCATTCTGATATAGATACATAAGCGATGTTTGGGGGAATTTTTGGTGGAAGTGCCCCAAAAGAGCCTGAACCGGTTCCGCCGGGTCCGTCCTATAATCCAATCCAAACGATACAAGCTGTGGAAACGACCGGAGGTCCAGCAGGAAGCGTGCAGAACTTCCCTTTCCAGATCGGCGGGGCAAGCGGCGAGATGTGCAACGCTCTCGTTGCCGCCGCCGGTGATCCTGCCTGTAGTGAAGTTCAGCGTCGGAGGCGCGTCTTACATTGTTTGGACCTCGGTGTCCCTGTGGACTATGAAGATCCGGATGGTAACGTCGGCCTCCCTTTCAATACTTCACTGCACTTCTGGCTTGAATCGCAGAGAAGAAGTTGATTCGAGACTCCCGTTTTCCGAAGACTGCCGTGCTGAGCCTTTCTTGGTTTGTCATTTCACAAAGTTTTCACCGGGATGAGATGCACACTTGGCATGTCAAATAACTTGAAGAGTCCTTGGACTGCACGTAGCACTAGGTCCGCTTCACAAGGGTCTGTTAAAGTGTACGTCGTTATTCTCTTATCAAGCTATCGCGCTTTCAGAGCCTCCTCAATTCGACTCCACTCGCGTTTCTAACTTCGAATTTTCTTGTGGGGGCTTTCTCGGACAGGAGTCACGGGCATGCTGGCCGCAGCAGTATCAGGTGTGTGAACTTTTTAGCTTTGCCAATGATTCTTAAGACCCCCAAGGTTTATGAACGTTGTGCGTCGATTAAGGCTTAAGGTCAAATCTTGGGTGTACACGCACGCGCGAATATACGCGGAGAGAGGTGTTGGAGTTGTTTTGACGCGTAGAGTCCACGGTACGAGCTAGGCTTGGAGAAGCCAGTGAGCGCGTTGTATTTTCAGTCGACAAGAACGTGTTCGCCCTAGCGCGTTCTCGATTTTCGATATCTGCTTCCGAGGTCCACGTTGAGCTGCAGCAATGTAGCGGCGCACCGAGCACCCACCTACGCGCCTTCCCACGCTGTCCTACCGTCACCAGTCCTTCAAGGAGTACCTGGCGGCCAGGCAGGAGCTGCATTGTGCTCACAAGGTTTTGAGGTGGCGCAACCCACAGGTCACACCGAGGTGATCAAGATCCTGCTGGAGCATGGCGCGGACACTGACTTCGAGACTGCCCGACAGGGTGGCACCGGACTGATAGGTGCCACTCTCGACCCGCCCTTCCAAGCAGATCTCCCCTCTCAAAACAGCTGCAGAAGTCCTGAGTCATCGCGGAGCCATTCCTTCGTCGAGTTCAGCCTTTCGAGGCACCGTCGAGCCTCAACCCTGCTCTCGCTTCGACGCTCAGCGCCCTCCGTGCGCTGATCGCGTCCTTCCGCTCGCCGCGCGAGAGGCGCTTACTGCAATCATCTCGCGGGCGAATAGCCACTGCTGACCTTGCGCGCCCCTGTCACGACGCAGTGGCGGCGGCCGCGAAGCAGGAGGCCTCGGTGGACATTTTGTGTCAGTGTGGCGCCACGGTGGACTTCGAGACCAAGGCCGGGCGCACAGCCATGCTGGTCGCCGCCAGCAAGGATCACCTAGAGGTGACAACTCCGCTTCGCCCCCTCGACGTGACACAACCTGCGCCGCCCTCTGGAGGCGAAATCTCCGCCTCGCCTCCTCGAGGTGGCAGCCGCGCCTCGCCCCAGCTCTATTGCTGCTTCTGGAGAGGCTGCCGCTGCGCGGAGCAGGACCCCAGTGCGTGTCACTCGCGCCACCTGCTGCCGACAGTCCACTTTCTCCGTCCACATATCCTTTGCACACGTGCATGGCTCAACTCTCCCCTGCCCGGCTCGCCATCGCGTGTCGTCGTCTGCACCAGTCGGCGCTGAACGGTGTAATGAGCAGAACCTGGGGCTTGAGCAAAGTCGTGGGCGTATGCGCTTGGGGCAGATCGTAGACGCTTTGCTGAATTTTGGGGCGGACCTCAACTATGAAAACAAGCACGGCCAGACGCCTTTGCTGGTACTCCCTGAGCCCTCGCGAGAAGAATGCTCTCCCGGGAATATTCGAACGGGGGAAGCGCACCCTGCAGACCACCCTCCAGACCCGGCCACACCCGACCCGTTGCACTGTGATCGGCGAGTTATGTAGACCTGATTGTCAGGGCGCATCCCCTCAAGCCTGGTTGAGGGACACCAGCGCATCCGGCGGTGCCAGGTAGCGGTGGACAAGTCGTTACCTATGATGCTGCAGCTCGTATTGGAGCGTGGGGCGATCGTAAACAAGGAGAACAAGTGCGGAGACACCGCTCTCCTTGCGGCTACTCGCACCACCCAGGTGTGCGACCCCTGCCTTGCGCGCCTCCCCGTAGGGCGACCCCTGCCTTGCGCGCCTCCCTCTTTCCTGAAATCTACATGGTACCTCCCAAACTCCAGAGCACCAGGCCAGCGCATGCAAGAAATGGTGCTGCAACACACAAACAGGCTCTGTGCTTGCTTGGCACCTTTGTGGCTCCCTTGCGTCTACTCTTGCCAACATCGGATCTCTCCCCAGCGCTTCGCCGCATCACATCGTCCTGACTGTTGCTGCTCTGGGAGCTCGGCCGCTGATGATAAGACCAAGCCAGTGCCAGTGCTCGGCAGCGCTCAGCCCATAGCGTCGGCCAGAGTCCCACCGCCACGTCGACTGACAACCTGTGCATGTAACACCCACCCCACAGGGGCAGTCAGCGCCGACCCATCCTTATGTCGACTAGTGCCCTATGCGCAGAACACTCGGTCTGCTCACGCAGGTTCCCGACATTCCAGTTGGGGCTGCGAAGATGGACCGGGCAGTGGGGCCTAAAGATGCCGCACATTGCAGGTCGGGATTATGTCCGTGCTGCTGGATGGTGGAGCCGACGTCAACCTGGAAACACTTGCAGGACTTACCCCCATAATCCAGGTGTTGCCACTCACCATTCCAGCTACTCGCATTTCCCGCCCACACTGGGCATCACCCGTCGTGCTGGGGAAGATCTCTGCTTGAAGCATGCATGAATGCCAACTCGGCATCATGGCTTTAGCTTACTGGGTATCTTATGCCTTGGGTATCATATTGCTCACCACCTCTTCCTGCCTTCTCTGCTTCATGACGATGTAAGCTCGGAGAGGTACCAGAATCCGCACGGGCGGGAGCATTTCTTCCATCGATACGCTTCTTCCTACAGATACTTCTCATGTGTGTGTGCTCATCCTTGCGACTCCTTTGGCACCCCGAAGCCACAGGAGACTGCACTATGTACCCACGCCGGGGATCAAAGGATTCAGCACACACTTCGGGACACTGAGTGTGTGTTTGCTTGTGTATCCCTAGACTGATTCCTTTGGCACCGAAAACCCCCGCCACCAATTGCCACAGGATGTCGGTGACAAATTGGCGATGACAATGACAGTGGCAATGACACCTCTGTGTGCTGTGGCATTAAGCGGTGGATGGTGGGTGCAGGCGGTGCTGAGTGGGCGCAAGGAGGCAGGCAAGCTGCTCGTGTCCCGTGGTGCTAAACTAAACTTGGAGAGCGCCGTGCATTCGACGCACTACACTCCCCTCATGCAGGCGCGTGTGTCCTCAGGCTTCGCCCCTCCGTCTCTCACGGACCCGCGGCACTCCAACGGCGAAGGCGCGCACGGCCTGCTGCGCCCCTGCCTCTTCAGTGGGTCATATCGGGCTCCCGAGGCTTTCCGGGGCCGTGCAGCAGCCCCCCCCTAGCCCCCCGCCACACTAGCGTGCCTCGGCACGGCTGCAGCAGTCATGCGGTTGAGAGTGCACCGCGATCCCCGCGCAGAGCCCCTCGCACAGGCGAGAGGGTTGGGCAGGGGACCGAAGTGGAGGAGACTGGCTGCAGGTGGCTCTGGCGGAAAGAATGGATGCGGTGGAGCTGCTCGTGGACCTCGGCGCGGACCCCAACCTCGAGCTCTCGAGTGCGTTTGCTCATCTCTCCTGGAGAGAGTTCTGTGCGGACACATGGGCATGCCGTTGCGTCGCTCCGAATGGGGGGGAAGGGCCTGTGCAGATGCAAGTTCAAGGAACCACGCCTGGCATGCGTTGGGTGGTAGCCCTGTGAGCTGATCTGTGCGGCACTGCGCCCATGAGTCCGCCCCTAGGTCTGAGGAGGCAGGCTCGGAGGGAGGGGTGCTATGCATGAGATGCGCAGGTAAAACAGCGGCGCTGCACGAAACTGCAGCGATGGGGCTCGTGCGGGTTGCCCAGACCCTGGTGCACAAGGGCGCTGACCCGAACCTGGAGACCTCCGGTGATCAGCCAACCCGCCCGCACCGCCTGGCCTTGGGGTCACGCTCATGTGGAAGGACCGACATCGAAAAGCGATGGATGAGAGGAGGGCGAGGAAACAAGGGCATCGCGTGCAGGGTGTGGGGTTTTGAAAAAACCACCCCAAAAAATATGGGGTTTTGGTCTGCGATGACGCAACATGCCAGAGGCGTGTGCTGCGCAACACATCTGAGGGCTCAAGGTGACGGGGGAGCCTGCTCAGAGGGGCTCACGCCGTTGATGCAGCACATCTGAGGGTGACGGGGGAGCCTGCTCAGAGGGGCTCACGCCGTGGATGCAGCACATCTGAGGTGACGGGGGAGCCTGCCCAGAGGGGCTCACGCTGCTGATGCAACACATCTGAGGGTGACGGGGAGCCTGCTCAGAGGGGCTCACGCCGTCGATGCAGCACATCTGAGGTGACGGGGGAGCCTGCTCAGAGGGGCTCACGCCGTTGATGCAGCACATCTGAGGGTGACGGGGGAGCCTGCTCAGAGGGGCTCACGCCGTTGATGCAGCACATCTGAGGGTGACGGGGGAGCCTGCTCAGAGGGGCTCACGCCGTTGATGCAGCACATCTGAGGGTGACGGGGGAGCCTGCTCAGAGGGGCTCACGCCGTTGATGCGCGCCGCTGCGGCCGGCCAGACCAACATGTGCGACATGCTCATCTCCAGCGGCGCGAAGGCGCACCTTGAGTCGAAGCTTGGGCGCACGGCGCTCGGGGAAGCGGCGGCGGCCGGGCAGCTCGCCTGCGTCTCTCTCCTGCTCAACAACGGCGCTCAGCCTCGCCACATTAATTACTTCCACCGGCCGCCCTTGCCTCTGCACCGCTACTTCTACACGGCAACCACCGCGGAGTCCCCGGAAGCCAACGCTCTGCAGGTGCGCCCGGCCCAGGGGGGGGCTGCGCTCGGCCCTTGCATCTTAGATGCGGAGTTGGCGGTGAGATTGGCTTCTCCGTGGTAGACGAGGGAAGATGGCGCTATCGATGGTGGAGGAATTGAATGAATCGTCCCACCCCCTCCCTGTAAGCAGAGGGGAGGTTGTCTTGATGGTGGGTACCCCGGGATGCGCCAGAGGCATGCCTTGCGTGGTTCCACCCCGGTGAGGAGAGCAAGAGGTCCGTGTCGTCAGGGCGGATGCTTTGATATGTGCCACGACGTCGGAGCCAGACTTCCTGGAGCCTGGCGCGGCCTTGCTCGATTAGTAGAGCTTCCACACGAGAGGCGGGCAAGGTATTGTGGGGAGTGCAGGCGAGGGGACCGGCAGCTCATGTCGATGGGGTAGCGTGGGGTGAGCGGGAGGGTGAGGCAGCTCATGTCGATGGGGTAGCGTGGGGTGAGCAGGAGGGGTGAGGCAGCTCTGATGATGGGGTAGCGGGGTGAGCTGGAGGGGTAAGGCAGCTCATGTCGATGGGGTAGCGTGGGGTGAGAGGGAGGGGTGAGGCAGCTCATGTCGATGGGGTAGCGTGGGGTGAGCGGGAGGGGTGAGGCAGCTCACGTCGATGGGGTAGCGTGGGGTGAGCGGGAGGGGTGAGGCAGCTCACGCCGATGGGGTAGCGTGGGGTGAGCAGGAGGGGTGAGGCAGCTCACATCGATGGGGTAGCGTGGGGTGAGCGGGAGGGGTGAGGCAGCACGCCATGGCCATCGGGGACGTGGCGGACCCGAGCTCCAACCAAAACCAGTTGCTGCTGCACCGCGCAGTGTGGGGGTTCATTGCGCTGGCCAACCAAGCGCTGCATGGCCACCCAGAGGGCCTGGAGCAGCTTGCTGAGCTAGGCGAGCCTCCCCAGCCCTCGTCATCTCTCCCCTCTGCGCGGTTCCCCGCACTCCGCCTCGTGGGGAGCGCTGGCCCGCCGCCCTCACACAGTGCTTTTGGCAGTGAGCCATGGTATCCCCTGTGCTGGCTCGCCAGGCTGGCACCGGGGCGCTCGGCTGCATAGGAGTGCCCGCGGTGAACCTGGATCAGCACCGGCAAATTGGAGTGCCCGCGGTGAACCTGGATCAGCACCGGCAAATTGGAGTGCCCGCGGTGAACCAGCACCGGCAAA